>CM037641.1:1474833-1493969 GCA_015227895.2 Colaptes auratus | reverse complement strand
GCAGGTAAGTCATAAATCAGATGAGAAACTGTATGGAGGAGATCTTGGTGTCTTGAAAAGGTCTCCTGACCCTTTTGGGATTGTGGCTAAGCTGCCTGCAGCAAGAATCTTCTGCCACCATCAAAAACCATCATTGGAGGTGTTTAGGAGGAGAATGATAGGGTGCTGGTTTAGTTGATTAGTGGTGTTGGGATGGGTTGGACTTGAGGATCTTGAAGTCTCTTCCAATGGTCTGGTCTATCCTATCCTATCCTATCCTATCTATCCTATCCTATCCTATCTATCCTATCCTACCCTACCCTATCCTATCCTCCCTATCCTATCCATCCTATCCTATCTACCTATCCTATCCTATTACCCTACCCTACCTATCTACCTATCCTATCTATCCTATCATCCTATCCTATCCTATCTATCCTATCCTACCCATACCCTACCCCTATCCTCCTATCCTATCCTATCCTATCCTATCCTTCCTATTGTATTCTATTCGTCATTCCATTCCCTCCATTCCATTCCGGCCTGCATCAGGAAGCATGTGGCCAGCAGGAGCAGGGAGGTCATTCTGCCCCTGTAACAGCACTGTTAGGCCACACCTAGAGTCCTGTGTCCAGTCTGGGCCCCTCAGTTTAGGGAAGGAGTTGGTTGCTGGAACGTGTCCAGAGAAGGGCAACAAAGTGGTGTGAGGGTTTGGAACACAGCCCTGTGAGGAGAGGCTGAGGGAGCTGGGGTTGCTTAGCCTGGAGAGGAGGAAGATCAGCGGTGACCTCTTGCTCTCTACAACTACTGAAGGGGATTGTAGACAGGCAGAGTGGTCTCCTCCAGGCAGGCAGCACCAGAACAAGGGACAGTCTCAGGCTGTGCCAGGGAAGGTTTAGACTGGAGTTAGGAGGAAGTTCTACACAGAGAGAGTGATTGCCCATTGGAATGGGTGCCTGGGGAGGTGGTGGAGTCACTTCATTGGAGGTGTTCAGGAGGAGACTTGCTGGGGTGCTGGGGCCATGATCTAGTGGTTAGGTGGGTTGGATTGGTTGATAGGTTGGACGTGACGATCTTGAAGGTCTCTTCCAACCTGCATTTATTGTATTATTGTATTATATCATATTGGCAGATTATAGGGTGGTGCAGGAAACTGGCAGGCAAACACTCCAACCATCAATGAGGTGCTTTGCTGCTCCTCTGAGAATCCAGTCTGAGTTGAAGACACTCTGAGGCAGCCCCACAATGGCCATTCAGCACCCACATTTCCCCCTTTAAAGCTTCTAGACTCTTACACTTAAATCACTTTGTCTCTGGGTCACCCTACACCAAACCACTCAGCATCAAATATTCTTCAGTTGCTCAGAAGAGAAAAAGGAATCTGGTCCCCATGATCTTCAAAAACCTTTTAATTCAGGACCTTCTACTAGTGGTGGGGAGGCAGGAAATGATGAGATAAGGCTGAAATGCTGCTGGTAGCTTCTGCTTGTGATGGAGAAATCTGTGCAACCATAAGTAGTGGTGTAAGGCTGTGCCTTTTGGGGCAAACATAAAGGAGCCTGAAGCCAGAACAGAACAGAATAGAGCAGAGCAGAGCAGAGCAGAGCAGAGCAGAGCGAATAGAATAGAATAGAATAGAATAGAATAGAATAGAATAGAATAGAATAGAATAGAATAGAATAGAATAGAATAGAACAGGTTGGAAGAGACCTTTGAGATCATCATGTCCAACCCATCATCCAACACCTTCTAATCAAGTAAACCATGGCACCAAGCACCCTATCAAGTCTCCTCCTAAACACCCCCAATGATGGTGACTCCACCACCTCCCCAGGCAGCCCATTCCAATGGGCAATCACAATCTCACCTTATTGTCCAGAGAAGTAAGGACCATCTTCAAACATCATGCCTGAAGATGGCAAAATTACAGTGCAGGACAGTATCACAGGATCACACAGAAGGGTGGGAGTTGGAAGAGACCTCTGGAGATCATCTAGTCCAACCTCCTTGCTAAGGCAGGTTCCCCCAGAGCAGGTCACACAGGATTGTGTCCAGGTAGGTTTTGAAGATCTCCAGAGGAGACTCCACAGCCTCTCTGGGAAACTTGTTATGGGTATTGTGTGCCCTTAACTGTGGCCTACAAATGTTTAGGAGCTGGTAAGTGTCCATTTACTGTTTTCCATTAGGTTTCTGGGGTCTGTTTCTGAAATTAAGGTTCCCTACTGCTGGGACCTTATTTCTGTCTGAAGGCAGGTTATAGCCAGGTGGGGGTTGGTCTCTTCTCTCAGGCAACCAGCACCAGAACAAGAGGACACAGTCTCAAGCTGCACCAGGGGAGGTTTAGGCTGGATGTTAGGAAGTTGTTCTTCCCTGAAAGAGAGATTGGCCATTGGAATGTGCTGCCCAGGGAGGTGGTGGAGTCACCATTACTGGAGGTGTGTAGGAAGAGACTGGCTGGGGTGCTTGGTGCCATGGTTTAGTTGATGAGATGGTGTTGGGTGATAGGTTGGACTTGATAATCTCAAAGGTCTTTTCCAACCTGGTTAATTCAATTCCATTCCATTCCATTCCATTCCATTCCATTCCATTCCATTCCATTCCATTCCATTCCATTCCATTCCATTCCATTCTAAATGGAGTCGTTGGAGACACAATTCTTACCTCTGAAGAAGGGATTCAAGCCTTTGCTTGATTGTTCTGCCCACAGACCTCCTCTGAGGGTTGCATTAGGACTCTCCTGACTTTGACAGGGTGTCAGATCACAGGAACTTAGCAAAATGCACAACTTTGAGAGAAATGGCTACCTCTTGCTTTATATTTTTATGTCACAGACTCTCCAAAACCCCCCAGAGCTATCATGAGGTGTGGCTATCGTGGGACTTTCTGCTTCCCTGGAAGATGCCCCCGTGGCAACACTTACCTGGGGGTTTGTCGTGCAGGGCATTCTTGCTGCAAGTGGTAAGTTCAGCATTTTATCAAAGGTGGCTTCCCAGATCAGAGGGCTGGAGCACCTCTCCTATGAGGACAGACTGAGAGAGATGGGGCTGTTCAGTCTGGAGAAGAGAAGGCTCCCAGGAGACCATACGTGGCCTTCCAGTATCTGAAGGGGGCTACAAGAAAGCTGTGGAGGGACTTTTGAGGGTGTGAGGGAGTGATAGGACTGGAGGGAATGGAACAAACCTGGAAATGGGTAGATTCAGATTGGAAGTGAGGAAGTTCTTCCCCATGAGGGTGGTGAGAGACTGGCACGGGTTGCCCAGGGAGGTGGTGGAAGCCTCATCCCTGGAGTTTTTAGCAGCCAGGCTGGATGTGGCTGTGAGCAACCTGCTGTAGTGAGAGGTGTTCCTGCCCGTGGCAGGCAGGGTTGGAACTGGCTGATCCTTGAGGCCCCTTCCAACCCTGGCAATTCAATGATCCTATGATTGTCAGTGGAAGTCCTGTGTGGCAAGATTTCCCCCCTGTGTGTAAGCCTGAAACCCCTGAAATGTTCTTTGCTTTGTGTAGGCTGTAGTGAGGCTAACTGCAGAGGACTTCCAGGGATCTGGGGTGGTCGCGTGACACCATCGGATTCGAGGAACCAGGGCACTGCTGCTCAGCAGGGATTCTTCAGTCTTCTTTCAATAAAAGCAAGAGCTGGGGAGGCTGTGTGGCTGCTGTGTGTGGTGGTGTCACTCATTTCTCTGCAACTGTTCTACTCCTTTCAAAATTTGAAGCCTGACATCAGGTTAAACCCACCAGGATCTGTGTAGCTTACCAAAGTATCTTCCCCTCTGGGACTGCTGGCCCATGCCTGCTAAGAATCCTCTGCCGTGACCAAAGCTGTGGTCAGCCACCATTGCCATAGGGAGCACTAAAGTCTCTCCATTCCTAGCAATGGTTTTAAATTAGAGAAGTACAGATTTAGATTGGATGTTAGGAAAAAGTGCTTCACAATGAGGATGGCTGAGCACTGGAACAGGCTGCCCACGTGATTCAGGCTCCATCCCTGGAGATATTCAAGCTGAAGTTTGAAGGGGCACTGTGCAACCTGATCTAGTTGAGGATGGTCCTTCTCACTGCAGGGGGGTTGGACTGGTGACCTTTAGAGGTCCCTCCCAACCCAAACCCTTCTGTGATGAAAGCTGGGCTCTCACCTCCTGCTCCAGTGCTTTCAGATGTGGGAACAGCATTCTGTTTCGTTATAGGAACTAAGAAGGACACACTGAGCAGAACAAAAGGAGGCAGGTGACTTCATCTGAAGCCTGATTTTACCTTTGGTTATTTTCCCTGGTGTAAATGTGGAGTAAGCCTGCCAAATTCATATCAGGCACAGTAGCAAGTCAGGAGATCAGAGTTAGACCTTCTTGAGGGAACCAGAGACCACATACAAAAGGCTAATATCCTGCTACTTCAATCACTTCTCTTGTGAGGGGATTGTTCTGCTCCACCCTGAACCCTAATAGAGGTTGCTCAGTGAGCTCCTGTCTCTGCTCTTGCATGGTCAGGAGCACCTTTGTGGATCTTCACACTAGCACTTAGTCACTGCTGCCAGTGAAGTTATCTGCCCTGACACTATCTGGAAGGGCAGAGCTCATCCACGGACAGCCAAGCTCAGCCTCTGAAGTAAGGCAACCTCAGCCCGTTCCCAGCTGTTCTGTGCTCACACTGTCTCCTAAGTCCTGCCCAGCTGTTGCCAAGGACTGAACCCAGGTCAGTGGATGCTCTGCCAAAATAACCCTGGGATTCAGAACAACCCAAAGGACCTTCCTGAGACATCAGTCTGGGTGTAGCCAGCCTTTCCTACAGGCAGAGGGAATTTAATAGCAAATACAGCAGCTAGGTGATAAAAGGGAATACAACCTGAGCTAGCTGCTTAGGTGATAAAGGAAATAACCTGAGCTAGATGCTTAGGTGATAAAGGGAATACAACCTGAGCTAGATGCTTAGGTGATTAAGGGACTATAGAATCAATCTCAGAATCACAGAATGGTACAGGTTGGAAGGGACCTCTGGAGGTCATCTGGTCCAACCCACCTGCTAAAGTAGGTTCACCTACAGCTGGTTGGGCAGGATTGCATCCAGGTAGGGTTTGACTCTCTCCAGAGAAGGAACAGCCTGTCTAAGGACTCTGTCACTCTCATGGGAAAGAATGGAACTTCCTATCATACTATCATAGTATCAGTCAGGGTTGGAAGGGACCACAAGGATCAGCTAGTTCCAACCCCCCTGCCATAGGCAGGGACACCCCACACTAGATCAGGCTGGCCAGAGCCTCATCCAGCCTGGGCTTAAACACTTCCAGGGATGGGGCCTCAACCACCTCCCTGGACAACCCATTCCAGGGCTTCACCACTCTCATGGTGAAGAACTTCTTCCTCACATCCAGCCTGAATCTCCCCACCTCCAGCTTCATTCCATCCTATGTTCCAGTTTGTGCCTGTTGCCCCCTTTTTTGTCACTGGGCACCACTGAAAAGGGTCTGGCCCCATCCTCTTGATACTCACCCTTTAGATATCAATAGGCATTGTGAAGATCCCCTGTCAGTCTTCTCTAGGCTAAACAGTCCCAAGTTGCTCAGCCTTTCCTCACAAAAGAGATGATCCAGTCCTCTCATCATCTTTGTAGCCTTCTGTTGAACTCTCTCCAGTAGCTCTTTGTCTCTCTTGAAGTGGGAAGGCCAGAACTGGGCACAACACTCCAGATTTGACCTCACTAGGACAGACTAGAGGAGTAGCAGAATCTCCCTTGATCTACTGGCCACAGTCTGCCCCAAGAGACCTTTTGCCACCTTGACCATGAGGACATATTGCTGGCTCATGGTGAACTTTCCCAGCAGCACTCCCAGGTCCTCCTCTGCAGAGCTGCTGCCCAGCAGGTTAAACCCTAACCTGTACTGGTGCATGGGATTATCTTCCTTAGGTGCAGAACCCTACACTGGCCCTTGGTGAACTTCTTTAGGTTCCTCTCCACCCACCTCTCCAGCCTGTGCAGGTCTCACTGAATGGCAGCTCAGCCTTCTGGTGTGTCAGCCAGTCCTCCAGGACTGAATCCTCAGCAGACTTGCTGAGGGCATACTCTGTCATTCCATCCAGGTGGCTGATGAACATGTTGAACAAGATGGGACCCAGTCCTAACCCCTGGGGAGCCCTTGGGGAACACCCCTAGCTACAGGCCTCCTCTGTGCTGCTGGTCACAACCAGCTGAAAGGTCACACTGAAATATAATGGGAACTAACCTCAGCTCTCCCATGGCCTGCACTCACTGATGTTCAGCAAAGGTAGGAGCAGGAATGGTTGACTTTTTAAGGGAAGCAGCCAAGCCTAGTGCCTACAAAGAGCTTGCCCCAAGCTCCCCACTTATTGCAGAGCATCTGGTCTGCTGTCAGAGAGGATGTTTCTGTGGATGACTCTGCCACTCTTGAAACCACAACCTTGTGAAGGGCAGGAAAGTGGGCCAACAGCCACCTCTGAGGGATTCCCCTGCATGGAGACCTGAGGAAGTTGCCAGTTGGAGCCAAACCAGCAATTTACAGTTTATGTCCTAAGGAGCTTTGCACAATTCCCAGTAGGTGAGGGTTTCTTTCACAAACTGGAGTGGCACAAGATGCTTTGCTCAAGGATTGAGGACTTTTGAAGGCAGGGCTCAGCCATGGAGATGATGCAGTGTCTGTAGGCAGTAAGCTGGATGTTAGTAAAGCATTTGGATGGGTAGATGCTTTGCTGGATTAAAAACTGACTGGCAGGCCAGGCCACCCATGAGTCCAGTTGGTGTCCAGTCACTAGTGCTGTTCCCCAGGGCTCAGCACTGGCACCAGTCTTGTTTAATATCTTTGTCTGGGGTCTGGATGAGGGGATTGAGTGCACCCTCAGTGAGTTTGTGGATGACCCCAAATGGGTGGGAGTGTCAGACTGCTTGAAAGTTAGGAAGCCCCCTCGCAGGGCAGCTGGCATCGATGGTCTCTGGAGGTCCCTTCCAACCTATAGCATTCTGTGATTCTAGGAAGGCTCTGCACAGGGATCTGGGCAGGCTGGATCAATGGGCCAAGTTCAGTTGTGTGAGGCTTGACAAAGCCAAATGGTGAGTCTTGCACTTGGGTCACACACACCACCATGGGCTACAGGCACGGGGAAAAGTGTCTGGAGAGCTGCCCAGCAGAAAAGGACCAGGGGGTGTTTGATCAGCAATCATCTGAACATGAGCCAGCAGTGTGCTCAGGTGGCCAAGAAGGTCAACAGCATCCTGGCCTGTACTAGGAAATGTGGCCAGCAGGAGTAGGGAAGTGATTGTGCCCCTGTACTTGGCACTGGTGAAGCTGCATCTCAAATACTGCGTTAAACGTGAGGCCTTTCAGTTCAAGAAGGACACTGAGGTGCTGGAGCATGTCCAGAGACGGGCAACAAGGCTGGTGAAGGGCCTAGAGCATATGGCCTACAAGGAGCTTGTGAGGGACCTGGGGTTGTCCAGTCTGGAGAAGAGGGGGCTGTGGGGAGACCTCATCTCTCTCTACCGCTATCTGAAGGGAGGTTGGAGTGAGACGGGGTCCAGCCTCTTCTCCTTGGTGGTGAGTGACAAGACCGGAGGAAATGGTTACAAACTACACTAGGAGATGTCCAGGCTGGTTATAAGGAAAGACTTTTTCCCTGAAAGGGTTCTCAAACATGGAATGGTCTGCCCAGGGCAGTGGTGGAGTCACCTTTCCTTGGGGTGTTCAAGCGGTGTCTGGACCTGGCGCTTAGGGACAGGGTTTGGTGTTGACCCTTCAGTGCTGGGTCAAGGGTTGGACTGGGTGATCTTGGAGGTCTCTTCCAACTGGATCACAGAATCACAGAATTTCAGGGGCTGGAAGGGACCTCAAAAAATCATCCAGTCCAACCCTCCTGCCAGAGCAGGATCACCTACACAGGATCACACAGGAGTTTTGAATATCTCCAGAGAGGGAGACTCCACAACCCCCTGGGCAGCCTGTTCCAGTGGATGTTCCAACTGGATGTATGCTGTGATTCTGTGAAGCATTGGGATCAAAAGTGTGTTCATATAACCACTCATCTGCAGGAGTGTGTTTTTACTATGCATCCACTCATGCATACATTATGGTAGAATAGAATAGAATAGAATAGAATAGAATAGAATAGAATAGAATAGAATAGACCAGGTTGGAAAAGATTTTTGAGATCATCAAGTCCAACCTATCACCCAACACCATCTAATCAATTAAACCATGGCACCAAGTGCCTCATCCAGTCTCCTCCTAAACACCTCCAGTGATGGTGACTCCACCACCTCCCTGGGCAGCACATTCCAATGGCCAATCTCTCTTTCCATGAAGAACTTCTTCCTAACACCCAGCCTAAACCTCACCTGGCACGGATTGAGACTGTGTCCTCTTGTTCTGCTGGTGCTTGCCTGGGAGAAGAGACCAACCCCCAACTGGCTACAACCTCCCTTCAGGTAGTTGTAGACAGCAAGGTCTCCTCTGAGCCTCCCCTTCTCCAGGCTAAGCAACCCCAGCTCCCTCAGCCTCTCCTCACAGGGCTGTGCTCCAAACCCTCCCCAGCTTTGTTGCCCTTCTCTGGACACCTTCCAGCAAGTCAACATCTTTCCTAAACTGAGGGGCCCAGACTGGACACAGGACTCAAGGTGTGGCCTAACCAGTGCTGAGTACAGGGGCATTTGCTTGATGCAACAAGGCTGGCAAAGTATATGGTGATGGCACCCTCATATGTTGAGACCCAGTAAAGGGTTACACCCTGCAAACCCTTCACACAGGTTAGGAGTTGCCACTTCCCGGGACTGCTGGGACGGAGCTGTCATCCCATGTGGCCACCTTCCCAGTGAAGTGAAGCAAAGCCAGCACGCTGCGCTCGGGGCGGGTTGGGGGAGGAACACAGAGCTCCTTTGTGTTGTAAAAGCAGATTGCTTGCCAAAGGCTAAGGAAAAGGGATGTGTCCCAAGAGGTGTCCAGCAAACCGCAGCTCTGAACGGCCCTTGCGCAAGGCAGGCTGACACAAGAGCCAGGCTGGACGCTGTCGGAATCCTTCTCAGAGGTGTCAGAAGAGGAAAGAGAGTCTTCTTTTTCTCTATTTTTTTTCTCTCCTCTGGCAGGGGAAGGAGCTGGGAAAGCAGCTTTTGTGCTGCGCGTTTTGAGGCGTGAGTCATCCCGAGAGACACCTCGCCACGTGGAGGGACCAGCTGGCTGCTACCGAGCGGCGCTGCTGCTGCTGCGGGGGCTGGCAGGCTGGGGGAAGCTCCTAGCCGTGGGCTGTCGAGCAGGGCCTCTGCGCTGCGGAGCGCTCGCATCTCCTCCCCCGCTCCTCCGTCCTGTCCTCTGCAGGTGCTGTCCGGCAGGCAAGGACCCTCCCACTCATCTCTGCTTCCTTTCTCTTGTCCCCAGAGCTGCGACCCTGCTGGCGACTCCCAGCCATGCGGATCCTGCCTCTCCTCTGCGCTCTCCTCCTGATGCTTCAGGGAGCAGCAGGTAAGAAATGTGATCGGGGAGGATTTGTCCTCTGTCAATATTTTGTAAGGAGGATTTTCCCGGGTTTTGTGGCATCCTCCTTGGGGTCCCTCACCCCCACCCCCTACCCCCCCTACCTTTAGGGAAAGGCTCCTGTTGCGGGTTCTGCAGATAGCATAAGAGGTAGGACCTTGGTAACAAAGCTCTTGTGCTCCACGGACGAGGATTTATTACTTTCTCTGTACCTCCTAGTCCTTGTCTTTCTGAGTCAGCAGCACTGGGCAAAGCAGCCAGGCAGAAGGGAAGCAGGCAGATCCTGCTTCCACCCTCCCTTGTGCGGGAGGGAGCCAGAAGACATGTTGGAGAGCCTCTCCAAGAGGCTGCTGAGGGATGGTAGTGTCTCACATCCATGTGCCATAAACACCGCCTCGGTTTCTGCTGCAGACTCCTGCACAATCGGGCATGTGTAGCAGGGGACAGGCGGGGTGGGCTAACGCTGGCCCCTCAGGGACCAGGGGCTGTGTTCAGCAGGGCCACACTGCAGGTCTCCCCTCCTGTGCTCTGCAGGGCTGTCCCTTGCTCCAGGATTGCCCCAGCACTGTGAGCGCCGGGGGGGCTTCTGCTCTCACAAGTCCTGCCCCCCCGGGATCGGTCGCATCGGCCTCTGCTCTGAGCAAGACTTCTGCTGTCGGAGGTAGGTTCAGGGCTGAGCTTGCTGCCTGCTGGGGTTACCGGTGAGGCTGCTGGACAAAGAGGGGAGAATATGCAAGCCAAGGGCATGGGGGACATTCCTGAGCCCTCACTGCCGCCCTTGTTGGGACAGGCACTGACAGACCTTTCCTTCTGCAGCCGATGGTATCCCTGATGTGCTCCTGGGCCCCCGGACCAGTCTCCGAGCAGCCGTCTGAGACCAGCCCACGTCCTTACGGTGAAGTCAGGGCAATGTTGTGTGGAGGCAACAAGCACTCTCGGGAGTGCTGGCAGCCCGGGACATCTGGATCATGATCCCATGGGAATCTCTTACCCCAGTGTCCCAAATACAAGTTGTTGGTTTGCTTTCCCACTGCTGAGATGTGTGTTTGTCCCCAGGGAGCAGCGTGCAGGTGTGTGTCCCTTCTCCGTGTGGAGAGGAATGCAGTGAAGACAAAGTGAACTCCTGATAGGCATCAACCCCCACATGTATACAACCCCCACCCTCAACTATCTCCACTTGGCCTTGAGCCACAGCAGCAGCCCCTCAGTGTGAGGTGGGACCCACAGGGACCCCAACACCAGCCTGTCCTTTCAGCCAGGGCATCCCCACAACCTACATCCAGGGGCAGGGAGGGGAGGCTGTTATGAACCTCTTCAGTGGGTGCCTGCTGGTTGTCCACTAAGTCCTAAACCAGGTGAGGAGTCCTGTGGGGCTACCTCACAGGACATGCCATTCTGGTGGCCTTGGGTCCAACCCCTGGGTCCATGGGTTGCTGGGGGTGGTGGAGGAAATCATCCAGCCCCTGAGGAAACAGGGACTGATGGCTGTGACAGAGGGCCACGCAGCAGTTGGAGGTTGCACTGTCAGCAGGGGGTTGAAGACATGGGGTTGGGCTAGGGGGCTCAGTTAGCAGCCAGGGCCAAGCTGTGGGTCAGCAATATGGACAAGCCTTGGGACAGACTAATGATGCTCAGCTCAAGGTGATCAATGGGGGCTAGCAGGGCAGGCCACAACCCACTGCCCCCAGCCAGGACACAGGACAGGATGGGGACACTGGGACCAGTCTCATTCTGGGGCCTTGACACCTCCGTGAGGCATGAGCCAAGGCCAGACTATGACATCAACCATGGGTGAAGGACCAGGTCTGCATCAACAGGGCCAAACTACAGCTCTGGTGAAGATCCACCACAGAGTCCTCTGTGTAGGGGTTTGCCCCATCCATGGACTCCTTGCAGTGTGGGCTGGAAGTCCTCTCCACACCAAAATCAGAAGCCCTTGGCTGTCCCTGGACCAGTCCTGAGCCTGGTACAAAACTTCCCTAACCCTAACCCTTACACCTGCAAAGATACCAACAAGGACACACAATCCTTGCCTGGGGGAGATGTGCCTCATGCATCTCTTTAACAGATGACACCAGGCCCTTGGTCTTTGATGTACCTAACCTCAAGACCCTTCAATCCCTCCAGAATCCAACTCCCACAGCTTTAGACTTTTGGGGCACTGCACCAGTGCTCTTGGTACTTTCTCCCACCTATTACTTCAGCTTAAAATCATAGAATCATAGAATCAATAAGGTTGGAAAAGACCTAAAGGATCATCAAGTCCAACCTGTCACCCAGCACCTCATGACTACTAACCCATGGCACCAAGTGCCACGTCCAGTCCCCTCTTGAACACCTCCAGGCATGGTGACTCCACCACCTCCCTGGGCAGCACATTCCAATGGCTAACAACTCTCTCTGGGAAGAACTTTCTCCTCACCTCCAGCCTAAACTTCCCCTGGCACAGTTTGAGACTGTGTCCTCTTGTTCTGGTGCTGGTTGCCTTGAAGGCTTGCTTGCTTAACTTACAAAGCTGTGCCTAAGACCTTCTTCTATTGAGCCACATTTGTGTGTTTTGTACCAGGAATGAACATTAAGGAGCACTATCAGAGAATCATAAACATTAGGGGTTGGGTGGGACCTCTAGAGATCGTCTAGTCCTTCCCCCTGCCAAACCTGGATCACTTAGGGCAGGCCACCCCAAAACACATGCAGGCAGGTTTTCAGTCTCCAGAGAAGGAGACTACACAACCACCCTGATGCGGCCTGATCCAGGATTCTGTCACCCTTACAGGAAAGAAGTTTCTCCTCACGTAGTAAAATAAGACAGAATTAAGTGAGCTGTGATCTCACCTAATCAGTTTTCCTCTGCTTATTGTCTCTGTATCTGAGCAGCCACCAGACAGCTGGCCTTACACTTGTCTCTTCTTTGCATGTCAAATGCAAAACACCTTGGCAAGGATATTAAAGAAGAAAGAAAGTCAAATATTGTGCATGATCCTGCATGCCACACAAGAGACACTTGCTGAGTAAACCGAGAAGAAAGGAACAGACAAATCATAGAATTGTTAGGGTTGGAAGGGACCTCAAGGATCAGCCAGTTCCAACCCCCCTGACATGGGCAGGGACATCTCACACACACCTCAGGTTGCCCAGAGCCACATCCAACCTGGCTTGAAAAACCTCCAGGGATGAGGCTTCCACCACCTCCCTGGCAACCTGTTCCAGGGTCTCACCACCCTCATGGGGAAGAACTTCTTCCTAACATCCAATCTGAATCTACCCATTTCTAGTTTTGTTCCATTCCCCCCAGTCCTATCACTCCCTGACCCCCTAAAAAGTCCCTCCCTAACTTTCTTGTAGCCCCCTTCAGATACTGGAAGGCCACAATAAGGTCTCCTCAGAGCCTTCTCTTCTCCAGACTGAACAGCCCCAACTCTCAGTCTGTCTCCATAGGAGAGGAGCTTCATCCCTCTGCTCATCCTCATGGCCCTTCTCTGGACATGTTCCAGCACTCCAAATCCTTCCTGTAACTAAGGCTCCAGAACTGGACACAGTGCTCCAGGTGTGGTCTCACCAGAGTGGAACAGAGGGAGAGAATCACCTCCCTCGACCTGCTGGCTGTGCTTCTCTTGCTGCAGCCCAGGATGTGATTGGCTTTCTGGGCTGCAAGTGCTCACTGCTGGCTCCTGTTGAGCTTCTCATCCACCAGCACCCCCAAGCCCTTTTCTTCAGGGCTGCTCTCAAGCCAGTCCCTGCCCAGCCTATATTGGTGCTTTTATCCTTTGATGGGACTGGTTGCCAATGGTGTCTACACCAAGCAGTCTGCTTTGTCTGTCCCAGGCAGCTCACATCCAGCCACAGCAGCCTGGGTGCCCACAGTAAAACAAAAGGATAATGGTGAAGAATTCAACACCCCCAGGAGGTACCTCAGCCTCTCCCTGGCCTCAGAGAGGAATAAGGTGCAACACCCACCCCCCCCCCCCATGAAGATGGGGCTCTTTCTGATTGGCTGTCAGGAGAAATATGAACATGTCCCACCCACCAGCAATGGTATAAAACCAGGGTGTTTTGGGTAAAACCGTGCTCCTTGGACCCAAGGGCATCTGAACACAAGCTGTTCCTGTTGGTGCTGTGGCTTTCTACACACCAAGACCTTCATCAGGTAGGTAAACTGCAAGATCTCTTTCTGTAAAGTTGCCCATTCAGGTTCTCTGTTCAAGTCCCACCTGAATGGCAAAATACAAATGGATATGACTAGGACACCTGAAATTCCTGGGAAAGAGAATCAGCTTGCCTATGAGTCTAAGAGCATAGAACATGTGGAAGATGGGACTAAGGTCTCCAGGAGACACTGGAATTGTGCCTTGATGCTGAAGGAGGGTTCGGAGATGATCTCTTCTGACCTGGTTTACTTCTATTCTATTCTATTCTATTCTATTCTATTCTATTCTATTCTATTCTATTCTATTCTATTCTATTCTATTCTATTCTATTCTATCCTGTCCTGTCCTGTCCTGTCCTGTCCTGTCCTGTCCTGTCCTGACTTTCTTCACCAAAGGATGGAGATCCTTCTCCCACAGCAGTAGAGAGATTTTTTTTCCATCCTTTCAGCCCTCCAGTGAACTCATAAGGTGGATTTTAGTTTCCACTTCTGGCCACCAAGTAACTTCCTTGCCCTCTTGCTCCTCCTTGGGTTACTACTGCAGACCATTCCCTTTGCTGGGAAGCCTGGGAATGGCCTTGAGTTGAGGCTGGGCAGTCCTAGGCTGAGCTGAGAGGACTTTCCTGAAGCTAGGGAAGCAGAGAGAATGTGTTGGGCATTCCTCTTTGGACTGGCTGAGGAGATGGAGAGCACTGACTAGCTCTTTGTCTAGCATGGCATCCTCAGGTGGAAGCATTTCCCTAAGATCTAAGAACTGTTCTTAAGGGAAAGGTAGAGAAGGTAGAGGGAGCATCACCAGCTTGGGTTGTAGACAGCCCCTCTGCAGTTTGGCACAACACAGCGCCCAGGCTTCTGCACCACCTGGTGTCCTCCTCGTCCTTACAGCCTTAGTGTCCCCCTTTTCAGCCTTGTGCAGACCCAGGAAGGCATCAGCCATGAAGATCCTGTACCTGCTCTTCCCCTTCCTCATCCTCTTGTTTCAGGGTGCTGCAGGTAAGAAGGGAAGCAGGGAGATGGGGTGAGGTGGGACACCCACCACTGGGGTTTCCTGTGTCCCACGAAGTGACCCCACTATTTTGCCTGCTTGCAGGAGCAGGAAGCTCGCTTGGGTGCACTCAGAGAGGAGGATTCTGTGCTTTCAGTAGGTGTCCCAGCTCTGCAGTAACCATTGGAAGATGTTCCATATTTCGCAAGTGCTGCAAAAGGTGAGATCTGCATCCCTGGCTCAGGGAAGAGTTTCCTCCTTTGCCCACAGAAACAGCTGTTAGAACCTTGTCTCTAGCTAGCGCCTGGTGAATGAGCTCCTGCACTGCTGCTTTGTGGGAGAGTCCTGAGAAGGAAGCAGGAAGTCCTCGTGGGTTTGGACCTGCCTGTTGTGGGTCTGAAGGAGCCCAAGGTCAGACAGCACCTTCTCACACTCCTTGGAGCCCAAGGTCTGACAGCACCTTCTCACACTCCTTGAGTCCCATAAGGCTGATTCAGGCTTGGCAGATGGCTCTCCCAAGCTAGCAGAGAGTGGTTCATTCACTGTCCTTGGCCAGCACTGAGGTTACAATCCTGTTCTTGCCTGATAGATTTGTGGATGCCAAAACTAAGACAACACAAGGCCAGGCTTTGCAATAAGGACATAGCCACCTGCACTGACCCAGCTTCTCTTGTAACATAGATTTGCTTGTGACAGGTGGGGAGGTGGAAGAGGGTGGGAAGGACTATGGATGTTGCAGCAGGTGCCATGCTTTTGTGCTTTCTTCATACAGTAACTGGGGTTGAGACCCTGAGCTCTGTGAGCAGAACATCCCCTCGCTTCTGGCTCCTGGAAAACTCCTGATGTCCTCTCCCCTGCCTGCCTCTGCCAGCCCCAGGAGTGGAAGCTCTGCTCCTGCTGGGTACCCAGGTTCTCATGTGCTGGAGGCATCTCATCATGGGCCTGGTGTGGCTGGGGCAGGAGCTCCTTTTCCCAACTTGAATAAAGACAAGCAGTTTGGCATTGCAGCATGTGGGATGTGTGGCTGTTCTCTTGTGCTGGAGGGTGGGCCATGCCAGTTTGCTCCTGGGGGAAGGGAGTGATGGCTTTGTGGCAGGAGAAGTGTCTGGAGATGCTGGAGGTCACCACCATGCCTGTGTCTGGGGATGATCTTGCCTGGCAGCTCACAGGGACACTGAGGGTGGCAGTCCCTGCTAGGGCCAGGGTGTTCATGCTGTGGGTGTGATGAAAATGCTCTGCTTGCTCCTGGGGAGCAGGAGGCTTGTCCTGGTTTCCTGTGCACTGCAGATGGCAGCTGGGCTGGCAGCAGTGTTGGTGGGAGGTGCTGGAGAATGCTGGTTTGCTGCGCCCCCAGCAGCAGCTCCCACATTGGGCAGCAGAGTAATCAGAGAATGTTTTGGGTTGGAAGGGACCTTGAAAGGGTGTCTAGACCAACACCTAGATCTGCCTTCCTCCCACCACCTCCTCCCCAGCAGGGCTGCTGTGCCCAGGGCTTCTGACTCAGACAAATAGAGAGACAGAGGAACATAGAATTACTTAGGTTTCAAGAAACCTTCCAGATCATCAAGGCCAAACACTAACCCAACATTGCTGAGTCCACCACTAAACCATGTCCCTCTGCACCACACCTGCATGGCTTTTAAATTCCTCCAAGTGTGGTGACTCCATCACTTCCCTGGGCAGCCTGTTCCAGGGCTTAACATCCCTACTGGTGAAGACAATTTTCCTAATGTCCAACCAAAAGCTTCCCTGCCACAACTTGACATTTTCACTGGGGAAAAGAGACCAACATCCTCCTGGCTTCAACCTCCTTTCAGGGAGTTGCAAAGAGCAGAAAGGTTTCCCTTGAGGCTCCTGTTCTTAAGGCTAAACAACTCCAGCTCCCTCAGGCACTCCTCAGAAGGCTTGTGACCCAGACACTTCACCATCTTCACTCCTCTTCTTTAGACATGCCTCAGCACATCCTTGTCCTTCTTGGAGTGAGAGGCTGAACACTGGTGGGACAATGATGCTGGGGAGGGGTTCGGAGCACAGCCCTGTGAGGAGAGGCTGAGGGAGCTGGGGTTGCTTAGCCTGGAGAAGAGGAGGCTCAGGGGGAGACCTTATTGCTCTCTACAGCTAGCTGAAAGGAGGTTGTAGCCAGGTGGGGGTTGGTCTCTCCTCCCAGGCAAGCAGCATCAGAACAAGAGTACACAGTCTCAAGTTGTGCCAGGGGGAGTTTAGGCTGGAGGTGAGGAGAACGTTCTTCCCAGAAAGAGTAACTGGCCAATGGAATGTGCCCAGGGAGGTGGCGGAGTCCCTGTCCCTGAAGGTGTTCCAAAAAGGACTGGATGTGGCACTTGGAGCCATGGTTTCGTGGTCATGAGGTGTTAGATATTAGGTAATAGGTTGGACTTGATGATCTCTGAGGTCTTCTCCAACCTGGTGGATTCTCTGATTCTCTCATTCTGTCACTGGTTGCCTGGAAGAAGAGCCCAACCCCATCTGGTAGGTCATGTTCAACACGTCACACTCAAGAGGAGAAGAGACAAAGAAGGATCCCTTTATTTTATGTTCTGGGACTGGGCTGGTGCAGTTGCCTGCCCCAGGCAGCTGCTTTCTCCATCCCAAAGATGTTTCAGCCACCCAGCACTGCTCCTGGCCCTGCTGTGCAGCTGGGTGTCACAAGAGCTCTTGCATGAGGATAGTAACGGTGAAGATTGCAACAGCCCCCAGGACCCACCTCAGCCTCTCCTCTTGCCTCAGAGAGGAGCAAGAGGCAACCCCCCCAACTCCATGCAGATGGAGCACTTTCCATTGGCCAAGGAGATATAGGGCTGGTGGGAATAAGTGCATGTCCCACCCACAGGAAACCTTGTAAAACCAGGGGGCTTTGGGCAAAGTCACCCTCACACTTCTGGTGCAAGTGATTCCTGCCTGGAGTGCTACATCCTGCTGCTGCCTTGCCGCACTCGGAGCCAAGAGTGGAGAAGTGCAGAAGTAAGTTTTCTTGCCTTCTAACCTGAATGGCACTGGATGGTGCTCTGAGCACAAGAGCAGTAGCTAGAGAGGAATGCTCCAGTCCCTGTTGTAAGGAAACGATCTGGAAGAGCTGAGAAGAAGGCAAAGAGTCTTCTGAGTCAGCAAGACTTAGCCAGGCTGGAGAGCTGGCAGGGGAAAGTTCCACAAGGGCAAGGGTAGAGTCTTGCACCTGGCAAAGAACAACCCATGGATGAGCACAGGTTGGGCTCTGACCTGCTGCAGAGCAGTGAAGGGGAAAAGGACCTGGGGGCACATGAGGGAAACTTTCTCCCTGTGAAGATGATGGAAGACTGGAAGAGGCTGCCCAGGAGGGGATTGTGGAGTCTCCCTCTCTGGAGAGACTCAAGACCTGTCTGGATGCATTCCTCTGTGGTCTGGCATAGGTGATCCTGCTCTGGCAGGGGGGTTGGACTGGATGATTAGGTGTCCAGGGAGACCTAATAGCAGCCCTCCAGTACCTGAAGGAGGCTTACAAGAAGGATGGAGAGAGACTGTTTACAAAGGCCTGAGGAGATAGGACAAGGGGCAATGGCTTCCAACTAGAGAAGGGCAGATTTACACTGGCTATTAGGAACAAGTTCCTTACCATGAGGGTGGTGGAACATTGGAACAGGTTGCACAGGAAGGTTGCTGGGCCCCATTCCTGCAGATATTGAAGGTGAGGCTTCACAGGGCTCTGGGCAACCTGATTTAGTTGAGGATGTCCTTGTGCTTGCTGTCTTTGGCTCGTCACCTGTGCCCAGCTTTGTCCATGTCCTTTCTTTATTGTCTTGATGTGATCTCTCTGCAGGCCTTGGGACAGGCACCAGCCATGAGGATCCTGTACCTGCTCTTCCCCCTCCTGCTCCTGTTGGTGCAGGGTGCTGCAGGGTAAGAGGGCAGAAGGGGTGAAGTGTGAACCCATAAGTGGGGTTTCCCTTCCCTTAGGAAGTGAGAAGATTTTCCAGCTCTATATGATATTTGTGAGGAACTGGCTGTGATGACTCTCTGGGCAGCTGAGCAGCCACCATGGCACGTCCTGCACCTCACACTGATCTTTGCCCCCATGAGCAGGCACTGCCACAGCTAATCAGACTTTTGACTGTGGAACGAAGGATGCTGGCTTTGCTGAGGAGTGCATGTTGGAGGCTGAGGCCCAGGGGCTGCACCAACCCCTGAAGAACCACTCACATTTTGCATAGTTATCTCATGCTCACTGGTTTGGTGTTTTTGTTTCCCCTTCTCTGTGCAGGTTCCTTGCGGTCTCCAAGAAACAGGAAAGAATGTCTCCGAGCCAAAGGCTACTGTGGGTATCTGAAGTGCTCTTTCCCCTATGTATCAAAGGGAAATGTTCAACGCTCTTTGTTTGTTGCAAAAGGTAAGTTTGGGAAGAGGCAATGTCACTGTGCTGGTAGAAGGAATTGCTGCTGTGTTTAAAACCCACCAGTAGCTAATGGCTCACATCTATACATGCCTGAAGGCAGAGGCCAGAAGATGCTTGGACCTGTTCTGAGTGGGGCTGAAGAAGCCCAAGGTCAGGCAGTGCCTCCTCACTCTCC
>CM037641.1:1449833-1469833 GCA_015227895.2 Colaptes auratus | reverse complement strand
GAGCCAGAAGGGCAACTCAGAAGGGCACAGAAGCCTTTTGCTCGCTTACATTGTTTCTCATTCTTTGGAGCCAGAGAGGAACCTGCACAGTGAAGGGGGACAACAAAAGAACCAAACCAGTGAGCATGAAACAACTATGCAAAACTTATGTGATCCTAGAGGGGTTGGTGCAGCCCCTGGGCCTCAGCCTCCAACATGCACTCCTCAGCAAAGCCAGCATCCTTCGTTCCACAGTCAAAAGTCTGATTAGCTGTGGCAGTGCCTGCTCATGGGGGCAAAGATCAGTGTGAGGTGCAGGACGTGCCATGGTGGCTGCTCAGCTGCCCAGAGAGTCATCACAGCCAGTTCCTCACAAATATCATATAGAGCTGGAAAATCTTCTCACTTCCTAAGGGAAGGGAAACCCCACTTATGGGTTCACACGTCACCCCTTCTGCCCTCTTCTCTTACCTGCAGCACCCTGCACCAACAGGAGCAGGAGGGGGAAGAGCAGGTACAGGATCCTCATGGCTGGTGCCTGTCCCTAGGCCTGCAGAGAGATCACATCAAGACAATAAAGAAAGGACATGGACAAAGCTGGGCACAGGTGACGAGCCAAAGACAGCAAGCACAAGGACATCCTCAACTAAAACAGGTTGCCCAGAGCCCTGTAAAGCCTCACCTTCAATATCTGCAGGAATGGGGCCCCAGCAACCTTCCTGTGTAACCTGTTCCAGTGTTCCACCACTCTCATGGTGAGGATAAAATAGCCAGTGTAAATCTGCCCTTCTCTAGTAGGAAGCCATTGCCCCTTGTCCTATCTCCTCAGGCCTTTGTAATCCGTCTCTCCCCATCCTTCTTGTAAGCCTCCTTCAGGTACTGGAGGGCTGCTATTAGGTCTCCCTGGACACCTAATCATCCAGTCCAACCCCCCTGCCAGAGCAGGATCACCTATGCCAGACCACAGAGGAATGCATCCAGACAGGTCTTGAGTCTCTCCAGAGAGGGAGACTCCACAATCCCCCCCTGGGCAGCCTCTTCCAGTCTTCCATCATCCTCACAGGGAGAAAGTTTGCCTCATGTTCCCCCAGGTCCTTTTCCCCTTCACTGCTCTGCAGCAGGTCAGAGCCCAACCTGTGCTCATCCATGGGGTTGTTCTTTGCCAGGTGCAAGACTCTACCCTTGCCCTTGTGGAACCTTCCCCCTGCCCAGCTCTCCAGCCTGGCTAAGTCTTGCTGACTCAGAAGACTCTTTGCCTTCTTCTCAGCTCTTCCAGATCGTTTCCTTACAACAGGGACTGGAGCATTCCTCTCTAGCTACTGCTCTTGTGCTCAGAGCACCATCCAGTGCCATTCAGGTTAGAAGGCAAGAAAACTTACTTCTGCACTTCTCCAGTCTTGGCTCCGAGTGCGGCAAGGCAGCAGCAGGCTGTAGCACTCCAGGCAGGAATCACTTGCACCCAGAAGTGTGAGGGTGACTTTGCCCAAAGCCCCCTGGTTTTACAAGGTTTCCTGTGGGTGGGACATGCACTTATTCCCACCAGCCCTATATCTCCTTGGCCAATGAGAAAGTGCTCCATCTGCATGGAGTTGGGGGAATTGCCTCTTGCTCCTCTCTGAGGCAAGAGGAGAGGCTGAGGTGGGTCCTGGGGGCTGTTGCAATCTTCACCGTTATTATCCTCATGCAAGAGCTCTTGTGACACCCAGCTGCACAGCAGGGCCAGGAGCAGTGCTGGGTGGCTGAAACATCTTTGGGATGGAGAAAGCAGCTGCTTGGGGCAGGCAACAGCACCAGCCCAGTCCAGAAAGAAAATAGGATCCTATCTTGTGTCTTCTTCTCTCATGGAGTAATCAGCCTGGCTGTGATGTGTTGAACATGACCTACCACTGTGCCCAGGTGGCCAAGAAGGCCAATGGCATCCTGGCCTGCCTCAGGAACAGTGTGGCCAGCAGGAGCAGGGAGGTCCTTCTGCCCTTGTACTCAGCAGTACAAGAAGAGAAGAGGAGAAGAGGAGGCTCAGGGGAGACCTTCTTGCTGTCTACAACTACCTGAAGGGAGCTTACAGCCGGGTGGGGGTTGGTCTCTTCTCCCAGGCAACCAGCACCAGAACAAGAGGACACAGTCTCGAGCTGCACCAGGGGAGGTTTAGGCTGGATGTTAGGAAGAAGTTCTTCCCAGAAAGAGAGATTGGCCATTGGAATGTGCTGCCCAGGGAGGTGGTGGAGTCACCATCACTCCCCAGCCCAGTGTTTAGGAGAGACTGGATGGGACACTTAGTGCCGTGCTTTACTAGTCATGAGGTGTTGAGTGATAAGTTGGACATGATGATCTCAAAGGTCTTTTCCAATCTGGTTAATTCTATTCTATTCTATTCTATTCTATTCTATTCTATTCTATTCTATTCTATTCTATTCTATTCTATTCTATTCCATTCCATTCCATTCCATTCCATTCCATTCCATTCCACTCCAAAGGTTTGTAACTGAAAGCTTTGTAGCAAAGAACTTGCTGCCAGGGCTTACAGGGCTTGTTGGCTTTGTAGCTTTGCCTCTTTGGAGAGCTTCTTCACCTGCAACCTTTGCAGCAGTGCTTGTTGCTTCCTCCAATGAAACAAGACTGTCCCAAGGACTCTCAGCTCCCCCTGGGGTTCGTCTCTCAGCCTGGCAAGACACATCTGTCTGCCCATGGACATGTCTGCCTGCTCCTGGGCGTTACACCACTTACAGCAGGGAGACTTGCAGTCTGTCTGGGGAAACTGAAGCCCAGCTCAGATTCCAAGCAAGGCTTCTGACTTCTCCCAGAGTTGGGACAATTGCAAGACAAGGCACTGGCTCTTTGGGCTGGTCTTTAGGGATTTCCTGAGACAATGCTGGCCAGTGACAACACAGATGAAGCGCTACAAACCTGACACTGTAACCTACAGAGTGAGTTTCCTCCAAAGGGGGCCAAAGGCACAGCCCCCTGGCCCACTTGGAGCCCAGGCCATGTGCAGACAAGCCTGGGCAAGCAGGGCCATTTCCTGCAAAGCAGACCTGCTGGCTCCTGCCCCACAGTCTGATTCAGAGCATTTTGGAGGCTTTTTGTGCCCTCAGGACACTGGGTGGGCAACTGGGCATGCCCCCCCCGAGGGACACACCAGCCAGCAGGGCCAGGCTGTGGCTGTTGAGGACAAGGGACAGAAGCAGGAGGAAGCAGCCACAAAGAAGCTCCATCACACCCTCAGCAAACACCCCTGCCCAACAGGGACTGTCAGGCTTGGTGTCCCCATAACAGTGCCAGGGGAAAGAGCAGCCCCAGGGCCAGCCACAGAGGTGAGCCCCAGCATCTCGAGGCACTGCTCCTACCACCAGCTGACTACCACCTGCAGAGCCACAAGAGCAGCACACTCTCTGTCCCAAAGAAATGGCCACACATCCCACGTGCAGTAATGCCAAACTGCTTGTCTTTATTCAAGCCAGGAAAAGCAGCTTCTGCCCAGCCACACCAGGCCCAGCGTGGGCTGTCCCCAGCCCAGGAGCACCCAGGCACCCAGCAGCAGCAGCGCTTCTAGTCCTGCTGGCACAGCAGCTGGCCATGGCAGAGGCAGGGACGGTAGAGGACATCAGGAGAAGGTTGCAGGAGCCAGAAGCAAAAGGGATGTCCTGCTCACATACATCAAGGTCTCAACCCCAAATCCTGTGTGAAGAAAACAGTGAAAGATGTCACCTGTTGTAACTTCCCAAGCCCTTCCCTTCACTCTCCTCCAGCCCTGCTGCTATCACAAGTAAATCTATGGTGCTAGAGAGTCTGGCTCCATGGAGGTGATCATAGTTTCATAGTTTCATAGTTTCAGTCAGGGTTGGATGGGACCACAAGGATCAGCTCGTTCCAACCCCCCTGCCATGGGCAGGGACACCCCACACTAGATCAGGCTGGCCAGAGCCTCATCCAGCCTGGGCTTAAACACCTCCAGGGACAGGGCCTCAACCAGCTCCCTGGACAACCCATTCCAGGGCTTCATCACTCTCATGGGGAAGAACTTCTTCCTCATGTCCAGTCTGAATCTCCCTACCTCCAGCTTCATTCCATTCCCCCTAGTCCTATCACTACCTGAGATCCTTAGAAGTCCCTCCCCAGCCTTCTTGTAGGCCCCTTCAGATACTGGAAGGCCACAATGAGGTCACCTCGGAGCCTTCTCTTCTCCAGACTGAACAGCCCCAACTCCTTCAGTCTGTCCTCACAGGAGAGGTGTTCCAGCCCTCTGCTCATCCTCGTGGCCCTTCTCTGGACACCTTCCATCACCTCCAGTCCCTCTTGGAATAGGGGCTCCAGAACTGGAGGCAGTACTCCAGGTGGGGTCTCACCTGGGCTGAGTAGAGGGGGAGAATCACCTCCCATGACCTGCTGGCCACACTTCTCTTGATCCAGCCCAGGCTCTGATTGGCTTTCCAGGCTGCAAGTGCACATTGAGAGCTCCTGTTGAGCTTCTCCTCCCCCAGCACCCCCAAGTCTCTCTCCTCAGGGCTGCTCTCCATCCAGTCACTGCCCAGCCTGGATTTGTGCCTGGGATTGCCTCGACCCAGAGGCAGGACCCTGCACTTGGTCTTGTTCAAGCTCCTGATGCAGCCCAGGCTCTAATTGGCTTTCCGGGCTGCAAGTGCACATTGAGAGCTCATGTTGAGCTTCTCCTCCACCAGCACCCCCAAGTCTCTCTCCTCTGGGCTGCTCCCCAGCCAGTCACTGCCCAGCCTGGATTTGTGCCTGGGATTGCCTCGACCCAGATGCAGGACCCTGCACTTGGTCTTGTTGAAGCTCATGAGGTTGGCCTGTGCCCACCTCTCCAGCCTGTCAAGGTCCCTCTGGATGGCATCCCTTCCCTCCAGCGTGTCTGCTGCACCACACAGCTTGGTGTCATCAGCAAACTTGCTGAGGGTGCACTCAATGCCACTGTCCATGGCACCCACAAAGATGCTGAACAAGCCTGGTCCCAGGACTGATCCCTGAGGGACTCTGCTTGTCACTGGCCTCCACTGGGACATGGACCCGTTGACAGCCACTCTTTGGGTGCGGCCATCAAGCCAGTTCCTTATCCATCTGGTGGTCCACCCATCAAACCCGTGTGTCACCAGCTTGGAGACCAGGATGTGGTGCGGGACAGTGTCAAAGGCTTTGCTCAGTCAATGCAGACAGCTAGGACTCATGTTGTCTCAGTGTTGGCATCCCTGACCCCAGGTCTGTCCACATAAATCAAGAATGGTATCACATTCTGAAGAGTGTATGAAGAAGAGTGTGTCCAGCAGATGGAGGGAGGTTCTCCTCCCCCTCTGCTCTGCCCTGGTGAGACCTCATCCTAAGTACTGCATTCAGTTTTGGGCTCCCCAGTTCAAGATGTGTTCCTCTGGATCTGCTGGAGAGAGTCCAGCAGAGGGCTATGAGGATGGTTTGGGGCCTGGAGCACTGCCTGGTGAGGAGAGGCTGAGGGACCTGGGGCTTTTTAGTCTGGAAAAGAGAAGACTGAGAGGGGATTTAATCAATGTTTATAAAGAGTTGAGGGCTGGGGCTGAGGAGGCAGGGGACAGGCTCTGCTCTCTTGCTCCCTGTGATAGGACTAGGAGCAATGGATGGAAGGTGGAGCACAGGAGGTTCCACCTCAACCCCAGGGGGAACTTCATTACTGTAGGGGTCACAGAGCACTGGAACAGGCTCCCCAGAGAGGCTGTGGAGTCTCCTTCTCTGGAGACTTTCAAGGCCCATCTGGATGTGTTCCCACAGATTGGATGGTCCTGCTCTGGCAGGGGGATTGGACCCAATGATCTCTTTGAGTCCATTCCAACCCCTGACATCCTGTGATCCTGTCATTCTGTAAACCTTCTATGATTCTATGTTGTTCACTGAAACAGCCTAGCTTGGAAGAGCCCTCTGCAAAGCCTGAAGGAGCCTAATGGGACTGAGGGAGAGTGAGGAGGCACTGCCTGACCTTGGGCTTCTTCAGACCCACTCAGAACAGGTCCAAGCATCTTCTGGCCTCTGCCTTCAGGCATGTATAGATGTGAGCCATTACTACTGGTGGGTTTTAAACACAGCAGCAATTCCTTCTGCCAGCACAGTGACATTGCCTCTTCCCAAACTTACTTTTTGCAACAGAAGAAAAACCTTGAACATTTCCCACTGACGATAAAGGGGAAAGAGCACTTCAGAAACCCACAGTAGCCGTTGGCTCGGACACATTCTTTCCTGTTTCCTGGAGCCAGAGAGGAACCTGTGCAGTAAAGGGGAACAACAAAAACACCAAACCAGTGAGCATGAGATAACTATGCAAAATGTGAGTGGTTCTAGAGGGGTTGGTGCTGCCCCTGGGCTTCAGCCTCCAACATGCACTCCTCAGCAAAGCCAGCATCCTTCGTTCCACAGTCAAAAGTCTGATTAGCTGTGGCAGTGCCTGCTCATGGGGGCAAAGATCAGTGTGAGGTGCAGGACGTGCCATGGTGGCTGCTCAGCTGCCCAGAGAGTCATCACAGCCAGTTCCTCACAAATATCATATAGAGCTGGAAAATCTTCTCACTTCCTAAGGGAAGGGAAACCCCACTTATGGGTTCACACTTCACCCCTTCTGCCCTCTTCTCTTACCTGAAGCACCATGCACCAACAGGAGCAGGAGGGGGAAGAGCAGGTACAGGATCCTCATGGCTGGTGCCTGTCCCAAGGCCTGCAGAGAGATCACATCAAGACAATAAAGAAAGGACATGGACAAAGCTGGGCACAGGTGACGAGCCAAAGACAGCAAGCACAAGGACATCCTCAACTAAAACAGGTTGCCCAGAGCCCTGTAAAGCCTCACCTTCAATATCTGCAGGAATGGGGCCCCAGCAACTCCACAATCCCCCCCTGGGCTGCCTCTTCCAGTGTGCCATCATCCTCACAGGGAGAAAGTTTGCCTCATGTTCCCCTCAGGTCCTTTTCCCCTTCACTGCTCTGCAGCAGGTCAGAGCCCAACCTGTGCTCATCCATGGGGTTGTTCTTTGCCAGGTGCAAGACTCTACCCTTGCCCTTGTGGAACTTTCCCCCTGCCCAGCTCTCCAGCCTGGCTAAGTCTTGCTGACTCAGAAGACTCTTTGCCTTCTTCTCAGCTCTTCCAGATCGTTTCCTTACAACAGGGACTGGAGCATTCCTCTCTAGCTACTGCTCTTGTGCTCAGAGCACCATCCAGTGCCATTCAGGTTAGAAGGCAAGAAAACTTACTTCTGCACTTCTCCACTCTTGGCTCCGAGTGCGGCAAGGCAGCAGCAGGCTGTAGCACTCCAGGCAGGAATCACTTTCACCCAGAAGTGTGAGGGTGGCTTTGCCCAAAGCCCCCTGGTTTTACAAGGTTTCCTGTGGGTGGGACATGCACTTATTCCCACCAGCCCTATATCTCCTTGGCCAATGGGAAAGTGCTCCGTCTGCATGGAGTTGGGGGGGTTGCCTCTTGCTCCTCTCTGAGGCAAGAGGAGAGGCTGAGGTGGGTCCTGGGGGCTGTTGCAATCTTCACCGTTATTATCCTCATGCAAGAGCTCTTGTGACACCCAGCTGCACAGCAGGGCCAGGAGCAGTGCTGGGTGGCTGAAACATCTTTGGGATGGAGAAAGCAGCTGCCTGGGGCAGGCAACTGCACCAGCCCAGTCCCAGAAAAGAAAAAGGAGTCCTTCTTTGTGTCTTCTTCTCTCATGGAGTAATCAGCCTGAGTGTGATGTGTTGAACACCGGCCAGCAGTGTGCCCAGGTGGCCAAGAAGGCCAATGGCATCCTGGCCTGCCTCAGGAACAGTGTGGCCAGCAGGAGCAAGGAGGTCATTCTGCCCCTGTACTCAGCACTGGTTAGGCCACACCTTGAGTCCTGTGTCCAGTTCTGAGCCCCCAGTTTAGGAAAGATGTTGAATTGCTGGAAGGTGTCCAGAGAAGGGCAACAAAGCTGGGGAGGGGTTGTGAGAGACTAAAGCTTGTCTCTCCTGGTGTGACTCAACAAAGATAAAATCACTTGCTGCTTGCCCAGACAATAGCTGATGTGCGTTGGGCAGAGCCACTGGAAGGACTCTTGGAAGGTGCAGAGATAACCTTGCTCACGGGACTGCAGCTGGCTTACAACAATGGCCCAAGGGCCCAGCCAGCAGGCCTTCAGGACAGGACCATTTCCAGCCATCAGATACCCCGGGAAGGGAGGATGACGAGACAATGGACTCACCACTTGTTTCCTGATGTGTAATGAGTGTGTGGGTAGGTAGATGGAGCAGGAGGAGGTGGAGGCCTCCCCCCTCCATCCAGACGGCTGCCCAAACTCACCTGAGTACACAGAAAGATTTCCTGGGGAACGATACCTGGACACTTACCTAAGGATGATTTCCCAGAACGATATCCTGGGGAACAACACCTGGACACTTGCCTGAGGACTAAAAAACTGTATAAAAGACTGGAGCAACTACTGGCTTTTTAGAAGAAAACTGGAGAAGAAAACTGGAGAAGCAAAATGCAGCACCACCCGCCGGAAGGATCACGGGCCAACACGACGGATCCTGGACTCTGCAAACCCTCTCTCCGTGCCCTAAGTTCCGGCTGCTGCAACTCATGGAGCTGAAGAAGCTGCCCAGAGGACCACATCCCTTCTACAGCCAAAGCCTCAGCACCCTTCCTCTACAGATCCAACATCTCCTGCAGCACCATTTACCTTTCCTCCACAGACTCAAACTGTCTTGGGGGGTGGTGAGGGGTGTGGTAATATAATTCCTTTCCTCTTCTCTCTTCTCTCTCTATTTTCTCTCTCTCCGCTTCCAATCCATCCACTTTATTTATGTCCATCCACTTTATTTATGTCCATCCACTTTATTTATGTCCATCCACTGTATTTAGGTAATCAATAGTCTAGCTGTTGATATTTTGGCCTCGTTTGTGCCTCTAATTTCAAAACCCGGGAATATTCATTAAAAACCTGAATCTCTTTCCCTCTCTGGATCGAGACAGGGGTTTGGAGCACAGTCTTGTGAGGAGAGGCTGAGGAAGCTGGGGTTGCTTAGACTGGAGAAGAGGAGGCTCAGGGCAGACCTTCTTGCTGTCTACAACTACCTGAAGGGAGCTTACAGCCAGGTGGGGGTTGGTCTCTTCTCCCAGGCAACCAGCACCAGAACAAGAGGACACAGTCTCAAGCTGCACCAGGGGAGGTTTAGGCTGGATGTTAGGAAGAAGTTCTTCACAGAAAGAGAGATTAGCCATGGAAATGTGCTGCCCAGGGAGGTGGTGGAGTCACCGTCACTGGAAGTGTTTAGGAGAGACTGGATGGGACACTTGGTGCCATAGTTTACTAGTCATGAGTTGGACATGATGATCTCAAAGGTATTTTCCAATCTGGTTAATTCTATTCTATTCTATTCTATTCTATTCTATTCTATTCTATTCTATTCTATTCTATTCCATTCCATTCCATTCCATTCCATTCCATTCCATTCCATTCCATTCCATTCCATTCCATTCTAATTCAACTCCAAAGGTTTGTAACTGAAAGCTTTGTAGCAAAGAGCTTGCTGCCAGGGCTTACAGGGCTTGTTGGCTTTGTAGCTTTGCCTCTTTGGAGAGCTTCTTCACCTGCAACCTTTGCAGCAGTGCTTGTTGCTTCCTCCAATGAAACAAGACTGTCCCAGGGACGCTCAGCTCCCCCTGGGGTTCGTCTCTCAGCCTGGCAAGACACATCTGTCTGCCCATGGACATGTCTGCCTGCTCCTGGCTTACACCCACTTACAGCAGGGAGACTTGCAGTCTGTCTGGGGAAACTGAAGCCCGGCTCAGATTCAAGCAAGGCTTCTGACTTCTCCCAGAGTTGGGACAATTGCAAGACAAGGCACTGGCTCTTTGGGCTGGTCTTTATGGATTTCCTGAGACAATGCTGGCCAGTGACAACAAAGATGAAACGCTACAAACCTGACACTGTAACCTACAGAGTGAGTTTCCTCCAAACGGGGCCAAAGGCACAGCCCCCTGGCCCACTTGGAGCCCAGGCCATGTGCAGACAAGCCTGGGCAAGCAGGGCCATTTCCTGCAAAGCAGACCTGCTGGCTCCTGCCCCACAGTCCAATTCAGAGCATTTTGGAGGCTTTTTGTGCCCTCAGGACACTGGGTGGGCAACTGTGCATGCCCCCCCGAGGGACACACCAGCCAGCGGGGCCAGGCTGTGGCTGTTGAGGACAAGGGACAGAAGCAGGAGGAAGCAGCCACAAAGAAGCTCCATCACACCCTCAGCAAACACCCCTGCCCAACAGGGACTGTCAGGCTTGGTGTCCTCATACCACTGCCAGGGGAAAGAGCAGCCCCAGGGCCAGCCACAGAGGTGAGCCCCAGCATCTCCAGGCACTGCTCCTACCACCAGCTGACTACCACCTGCAGAGCCACAAGAGCAGCACACCCTCTGTCCCAAAGAAATGGCCACACATCCCACGTGCAGTAATGCCAAAACTGCTTGTCTTTATTCAAGCCAGGAAAAGCAGCTTCTGCCCAGCCACACCAGGCCCAGCGTGGGCTGTCCCCAGCCCTGCAGCAGAGCAGCAGCGCTTCTAGTCCTGCTGGCACAGCAGCTGGCCATGGCAGAGGCAGGGATGGTAGAGGACATCAGGAGAAGGTTGCAGGAGCCAGAAGCAAAAGGGATGTCCTGCTCACATACATCAAGGTCTCAACCCCAAATGCTGTGTGAATAAAGCAGAGAAGCATGTCACCTGTTGTAACATCCCAAGCCCTTCCCTTCACTCTCCTCCAGCCCTGCTGCTGTCACAAGTAAATCTATGGTGCAAGAGAGTCTGGCTCCATGGAGGTGATCATGCCCTGAATGCAGACAGCTAGGACTCATGTTGTCTCAGTGTGGCATCCCTGACCCCAGGTCTGTCCAGATACATCAAGAATGGGATCACGTCCTGAAGAGTGTACGAAGAAGAGTGTGTCCAGCAGATGGAGGGAGGTTCTCCTCCCCCTCTGCTCTGCCCTGGTGAGACCTCATCCTAAGTACTGCATTCAGTTTTGGGCTCCCCAGTTCAAGAGGTGTTCCTCTGGATCTGCTGGGGACAGGCTCTGCTCTCTTGCTCCCTGTGATAGGAATAGGAGCAATGGATGGAAGGTGGAGCACAGGAGGTTCCACCTCAACACCAGGGGGAACTTCATTACTGTAAGGGTCACAGAGCACTGGAACAGGCTCCCCAGCGAGGCTGTGGAGTTTCCTTCTCTGGAAACTTTCAAGGCCCATCTGGATGTGTTCCCACAGATTAGATGGTCCTGCTCTGGCAGGGGGATTGGACCCAATGATCTCTTTGAGTCCATTCCAACCCCTGACATCCTGTGATCCTGTCATTCTCTGAACCTTCTATGATTCTATGTTGTTCACTGAAACAGCCTAGCTTGGAAGAGCCCTCTGCAAAGTCTGAGGGAGCCTTATGGGACTGAAGGAGAGTGAGGAGGCACTGCCTGACCTTGGGCTTCTTCAGACCCACTCAGAACAGGTCCAAGCATCTTCTGGCCTCTGCCTTCAGGCATGTATAGATGTGAGCCATTACTACTGGTGGGTTTTAAACACAGCAGCAATTCCTTCTGCCAGCACAGTGACATTGCCTCTTCCCAAACTTACTTTTTGCAACAGAAGAAAAACCTTGAACATTTCCCACTGATGACAAAGGGGAAAGAGCACTTCAGAAACCCACAGAAGCCATTTTCTCGCTGACATTCCTCCTTATTTTCTGGAGCCAGAGAGGAACCTGCACAGTGAAGGGGAATAACAAAAGAATCAAACCAGTGAGCATGAAATAACTATGCAAAATGTGAGTGGTTCTCGAGGGGTTGGTGCTGCCCCTGGGCCTCAGCCTCCAACATGCACTCCTCAGCAAAGCCAGCATTCTTCCTTCCACAGTCAAAAGTCTGATTAGCTGTGGCAGTGCCTGCTCATGGGGGCAAAGATCAGTGTGAGGTCCAGGATGTGCCATGGTGGCTGCTCAGCTGCCCAGAGAGTCATCACAGCCAGTTCCTCACAAATCATATAGAGCTAAAAATCTTCTCACTTCCTAAGGAAAGGGAAACCCCACTTATGGGTTCACACTTCACCCCTTCTGCCCTCTTCTCTTACCTGCAGCACCCTGCACCAACAGGAGCAGGAGGGGGAAGAGCAGGTACAGGATTCTCATGGTTGGTGCCTGTCCCTAGGCCTGCAGAGAGATCACATCAAGACAATAAAGAAAGGACATGGACAAAGCTGGGCACAGGTGATGAGCCAAAGACAGCAAGCACAAGGACATCCTCAACTAAATCAGGTTGCCCAGAGCCCTGTAAAGCCTCACCTTCAATATCTGCAGGAATGGGGCCCCACAGCCTTCCTGTGTAACCTGTTCCAGTGTTCCACCACTCTCATGGTGAGGATATAATAGCCAGTGTAAATCTGCCCTTCTCTAGTTGGAAGCCATTGCCCCTTGTCCTATCTCCTCAGGCCTTTGCAAACAGTCTCTCCAGAGAGGGAGACTCCACAATCCCCCCCCCGGGCAGCCTCTTCCAGTCTTCCATCACACTCACAGGGAGAAAGTTTCCCTCATGTCCCCCTCAGGTCCTTTTCCCCTTCACTGCTCTGCCGCAGGTCAGAGCCCAACCTGTGCTCATCCATGGGGTTGTTCTTTGCCAGGTGCAAGACTCTACCCTTGCCCTTGTGGAACTTTCCCCCTGCCCAGCTCTCCAGCCTGGCTAAGTCTTGCTGACTCAGAAGACTCTTTGCCTTCTTCTCAGCTCTTCCAGATCGTTTCCTTACAACAGGGACTGGAGCATTCCTCTCTAGCTACTGCTCTTGTGCTCAGAGCACCATCCAGTGCCATTCAGGTTAGAAGGCAAGAAAACTTACTTCTGCTCTTCTCCAGTCTTGGCTCCGAGTGCGGCAAGGCAGCAGCAGGCTGTAGCACTCCAGGCAGGAATCACTTGCACCCAGAAGTGTGAGGGTGACTTTGCCCAAAGCCCCCTGGTTTTACAAGGTTTCCTGTGGGTGGGACATGCACTTATTCCCACCAGCCCTATATCTCCTTGGCCAATGGGAAAGTGCTCCATCTGCATGGAGTTGGGGGGGTTGCCTCTTGCTCCTCTCTGAGGCAAGAGGAGAGGCTGAGGTGGGTCCTGGGGGCTGTTGCAATCTTCACCGTTATTATCCTCATGCAAGAGCTCTTGTGACACCCAGCTGCACAGCAGGGCCAGGAGCAGTGCTGGGTGGCTGAAACATCCTTGGGATGGAGAAAGCAACTGCTTCCCAGGCCCTGTACCCAGAGCAGCAGTTTCCCAATGACTTCCCAGGACCTTTTCCTTCATGTTCATTTATATACCATTTGACTGCTCTTTTATTCATCATGAGCACCTTTCATCTCAGCAGAGTGAAGCTGTTTCACTGTGCCATGGCCCTTTTCCTGTTCAATATCTTTATTGATGATCTGGATGAGGGGATTGAGTCTGTCATCAGTAAATTTGCAGATGACACCAAGCTGTGAGCAGATGTTGATCGCTTTGAGAGAAGAAGGGCTCTGCAGAGGGACCTTGACAGGCTGGGCAGATTGGCAGTGTCCAAGGGCATGAGATTGAACACATCCAAGTGCCAGGTGCTGCACTTTGGCCACACCAACCCCATGCAGTGCTACAGGCTGGGCTCAGAATGGCTGGAGAGCAGCCAGGCAGAAAGGGACCTGGGGGTACTGATGGATGGCCAGCTGAATATCACAGTGTCACTTAAGGTTGGAAGAGACCTGGAAGATCATCGAGTCCAAATATGAGCCAGCAGTGTACCCAGGTGGCCAAGAAGCCCCATGTCAACCTGGCCTGCATCAAGTATAGTGTGGCCAGCAGGAGCAGGGAGGTCACTGTGCCCAGTACTCAGCACTGGTTAGGCCGCACCTTGAGTCCTGTGTCCAGTTCTGGGCCCCTCAATTCAAGAAGGGCATTGAGACACTTGAGTGTGTCCAGAGAAGGGCAGCAAAGCTGGGGAGGAGTATGGAGCACAGCCCTGTGAGGAGAGGCTGAGGAAGCTCGGGTTGTTTAGCCTGGAGAAGAGGAGGCTGAGGGGAGACTTTATTGCTCTCTACAACTACAGGAGGGGAAGTTGTAACCAGGAGGAGATTGATCTCTTCTCCCAGGCAACCAGCACCAGAACAAGAATGTGCTGCTCAGGGACGTGATGGAGTCACCATCCCTGGAGGTGTTCAGTAGGGGTTTGGATGTGGCACTTGGTGCCATGGTTTGGTAGTCATGAGGTGTTGGGTGACAGGTTGGACTTGATGAGTTTTGAGGTCTTTTCCGACCTTATTGATTCTATGATTCTTTTGCCCAGTAGATCTTGAGTGAGACTGATGGTGCTGTGGAAAGCCACCCCAACAAGTTCATTGTAGTAGACACAGGAGGGAAACCTTTGTATAGTGTGGGGCATGGGACCATTCCCTGAGATTCTTATGGGCAGTTTCTAGAAGCCAGAACATTGGATGTCACCTGCTGGTGTTTTCATGGGTGGTGGGTTTCTGGATTTTTAGCTATGTCTTTTTCTTCTTCCTCAGCAAAAGATTCTTTTTTTTTTTCTTCTGTATCGCTAAGGTTGGAAGAGACCTCAAAGATCATTGAGTCCAACCTGTCACCACAGACCCCATGACTAAACCATGGCACCAAGTGCCACGTCCAATCCCCTTTTGAACACCTCCAGGGAGGGTGACTCCACCACCTCCCTGGGCAGCTCATTCCAATGGTGAATGACTCTCTCAGTGAAGAACTTTCTCCTCACCTCCAGCCTAAACTTCCCCTGGCACAACTTGAGACTGTGTCCTCTTGTTCTGGTGCTGGTTGCTAGGGAGAAGAGGCCAGCCCCTTCCTGGTTACAACCACCCTTCAGGTAGTTGTAGAGAGCAATGAGGTCGCCCCTGAGCCTCCTCTTCTCCAGGCTAAACAACCCCAGCTCCCTCAGCCTCTCCTCATAGGGCTTGTGCTCAAGGGCCTCTCCCCAGCCTTGTTGCCCTTCTCTGGACACGTTCAAGTGTCTCAATGTCCTTCCTAAACTGAGGGGCCCAGAACTGGACACAGGACTCAAGGTGTGGCCTAACCAAAGCAGAGTACAGGGGCACAATGACCTCCCTGTTCCTGCTGGCCACACTATTCCTAATGCAGGCCAGGATGCCATTGGCCTTCTTGGCCACCTGGGCACACTGCTGGCTCATGTTTAGGCAGATCAGCACCCCCAGGTCCCTCTCTGTTTGGCAGCTCTCCAGCCACTCCGACCCCAGCCTGTAGCACTGCATGGGGTTGTTGTGGCCAAAGTGCAGCACCTGGCACTTGGACTTGTTGAATGCCATCCCATTGGACTCCGCCCATCTGTCCAGCCTGTCAAGGTCCCTCTGCAGGGCCCTCCTACCCTCTGACTGACCAACATCTGCTCCCAACCTGGTGTCATCTGCAAATTTGCTGATGACTGTCTCAATCCCCTCATCCAGATCGTCAGTGAAGACATTAAAGAGCATGGGGCCCAGCACCGATCCCTGGGGCACACCACTAGTGCCTGGCCGCCAGCCGGATGTGGCACCATTCACCACCACTCTCTGGGCTCGGCCCTCCAGCCAGTTCCTAACCCAACGCAGTGTGCTCCCATCCAAGCCAGGGGCTGCCAGCTTGGCCAGCAGTTTGCTGTGGGGGATGGTGTCAAAGGCCTTGCTGAGGTCCAGGTAGACCACATCCACAGGCCTCCCCACATCCACCAGGCAGGTCACCTGGTCATAGAAGGAGATCAGGTTGGAGAGGCAGGACCTGCTCTTCCTAAATCCATGTTGGCTGGACCTGAGCCCTTGGCCATCCTGCAGGTGCACAGTTATTATTTTGCATAGTAAGGAAAAAAAAAACACCACCCAAAAGGTTTTGAGCATCTGAACACATTCCCACAAAGGGAACCTGAGTGCTCCCAACCAGCCTGTCTCTTGGGAGTGCTGAATAAAGTCTTCAGTTCATGTCTGCCTAGCCTTGAACAACTTTACGTCTCAGAAAAGCTCAAAGCAAGGAGCTGGTGGCAGTACAAATTGTTGCCCTCTGGGGTTTGTGTGTCAAAACCCAGGCAGGATCCAGTTCTGGGCCCCTCAGTTTAGGAAAGATGTTGCGTTGCTGGAAGGTGTCCAGAGAAGGGCTGGGGAGGGGTCTCAGCACAAGCCCTATGAGGAGAGGCTGAGGGAGCTGGGGTTGTTTAGCCTGGAGAAGAGGAGGCTCAGGGGAGACCTTATTGATGGCTACAGCTACCTGAAAGGAGGAGATTGTACCCAGGTGGGGTTTGGTCTCTTCTCCCAGGCAACCAGCACCAGAACAAGAGGACACAGTCTCAAACTGTGCCAGGGGAAGTTTAGACTGGATGTTAGGAAGAATTTCTTCCCAGAAAGAGAGATTGGCCATTGGAATGTGCTGCCCAGGGAGGTGGTGGAGTCACCATCATTGGAGGTGTTTAGGAAGAGCCTGGATGGGGTGCTTGGTGCCATGGTTTAGTTGATTAGGTGGTGTTGGATGATGGGTTGGACATGATGATCTTGAAGGTCTCTTCCAACCTGGTTTATTCTATCCTGTTCTATCCCCCTTGGCTCATGCAACAGCAGACACCCATGCCTCAGTGGCGGGAATGCTAAGCAATAACAATTTATTCACACAGGAGAGAAAACAAGGCAGAAGACATTTGCATTTGCTCTGTATCATAACATTCTGGCATTACAAATGAAAGGCACAGGAGGCTTCACAGCAGGATCCAGTGGGTTTGGCAGCAAATTCCTAGGTTCAGAAGAGATGTCCACTCTCCAATGGACAGTCCATGAAGTTTTCACAGAACCCATATCCTACATAAAGAAAGAAACCCCAGCACATTAAATTCTGATTCTGCTGATATTCCATCCCTGCTTCCTCTCAGCCCATGCATATTTTCCTTCTGGGTACAAATGCTTCCCAAAACATAAGTGTAGTCAAGCTGAGACAGCCCTGTGCACTCATGCCTGTGAGCAAGAAGACTTTAGGAAAAGCTGGGAGTGAAATTGATATCCCTTGATTCTGAGGTGCTAGAGCCTGTCCAAAGAAGGGCAGCAAAGCTGGTGAGGGGTCTAGAGAACAAGTGTTATGAGAAGCAGCTGAGAGAACTGGGGCTGTTTAGCCTGCAGAAAAGAGGCTGAGGGGAGACCTCCTTGCTCTCTACAACTACCTGAGAGCAAGTTGTAATGAGGAGGGCTCTAGCATCTTCTGCCAAGTAACAAGTGATAGGAAACAGCCTCAAGTTGTCCCAGGGGAAGTTTAGCTTGAAAATGAAGAAATTTCTTCCTCAAAAGGGTTGTCAAACCCTAGAAGAGGCTGCCCAGGGTGGTGAAGGAGTCACCATCCCTGGAGATATTTGAAAGATGTGTAAATGTGATGCTGATGGACATGGTTTATTCCTGATGCAGGCCAGGATGCCATTGGCCTTCTTGGCCACCTGGCACACTGCTGGCTCATGTTCAACCAATCCCCTCAGGTCCCTTTCTGCCTTGCTACTCTCCAGCCACCCTGTCCCCAGCCTGTAGCCCTGCATGGGGCTCTTGTGGCCAAATGTGTATTTGCTGCCAGCTGAGCTGGTCTGGCAAAGTTAACGGGGGTGTGTGGGGGGGAAATTCTCCTCGAAAGTGAAGAAGGACAGGGGCAGAACCTCCTGAGGATAAGCCTTGCGAGTGTCAAACTTACGATTTGCAGCAGTTTCGGAACCCAAAGCATCTCCCAACCTTAATCAGAGGCAGAGGACATTTTCCAAAGTGACAGGAGCCATTCTTACAGAACAGGAGGTCCCGCCGGGGCGAAGACAACCCTGCAACAACAACAACAACAACAACAACAACGCAGAGTTGTGCTGCCTGCTTGGGCAAGGAGCGTGTCATAGTATCATAGTGTCATAGTATCATAGTATCATAGTACCATAGTATCATAGTATCATAGTACCACAGTATCATAGTATCATAGAATCATAGTTTCAGTCAGGGTTGGAAGGGACCACAAGGATCAGCTAGTTCCAACCTCCCTGCCATGGGCAGGGACACCCCACACTAGATCAGACTGGCCAGAGCCTCATCAGCCTGGGCTTAAACACCTCCAGGACAGGGCCTCAACCAGCTCCCTGGACAACCCATTCCAGGGCTTCATCACTCTCATGGGGAAGAACTTCCTCCTCATGTCCAGTCTGAATCTCCCTACCTCCAGCTTCATTCCATTCCCCCTAGTCCTATCACTTCCTGAGATCCTGAGAAGTCCCTCCCCAGCCTTCTTGTAGCCCCCTTCAGATACCGGAAGGCCACAATTAGGTCGCCTCCAGTACTCAGCACTGGTGAGGTCACACCTTGAGTCCTGCATCCAGTTCTGGGCCCCTCAGTTGAAGAAGGATATTGAGACACATGAATGTGTCCAGAGGATGGCAACAAAGCTGATGAGGGGTTTGGAGCACAGCCCTGTGAGGAGAGGCTGAGGGAGCTGGGGTTGCTTAGCCTGGAGAAGAGGAGGCTCAGGGGAGACCTCATTGCTGTCTACATTACCTGAAGGGAGTTGTAGCCAGTGGGGATTGGTCTCTTCTCCCAGCAGCAAGCACCAGAACAAGAGGACACAGTCTCAAGCTGCACCAGGGGAGGTTTAAGCTGGAGGTAAGGAGAAAGTTCTTCACTGAGAGAGTTGTTAGCCGTTGGAATGTGCTGCCCAGGAAGGGGTGGAGTCACCATCCCTGGAGGTGTTCAAGATGGATGTGGAACTTGGTGCCATGGTTTAGTCATGAGATCTGTGGTGACAGGTTGGACTTGAAGATCTCTGAGGTCTTTTCCAACCTTATTAATTCTATGATTCAATGCCACGAAAGTTTCCTGTTTGTTATTGTAGTAGTTTTAGGCTGTGCTGAGGAAAATTTTCCGCAGATTGAGTAGAAAAGTGGTAGAATGTCAATAAATTACCATTGGGTGGAAAAGGAGAATCGTGATAAGGTTTAAATAGTTCCATTGGCCTGTGTGCACTTGCAGCCCGAAAGCCAATCAGATCCTGGGCTGCATCAAGAGAAGCACAGCCAGCAGGTCAAGGGAGGTGATTCTCCCCCTCTACTCAGCTCTGGTGAGACCCCCCACCTGGAGTACTGCCTCCAGTCTGGAGCCCCTTTACAAGAGGGATCTGGAGGTGCTGGAAGCGTGTCCAGAGAAGGGCCACGAGGATGATCAGGGGCTGGAGCACCTCTCCTCTGAGGACAGACTGAGGGAGTTGGGGCTGTCCAGTCTGGAGAGGAGAAGGCTCTGCAGAGACCTTATTGTGGCCTTCCAGTATCTGAAGGGGCTACAAGAAGGCTGGGGAGGGACTTTTTAGAGTGTTGGGTAGTGATATAACTAGGGGGAATGGATCCAAGCTAACAGATGGTTGATTCAGATTGGATGTCAGGAAGAAGTTCTTCCCCATGAGGGTGGTGAGACCTGGCACAGGTTGCCCAAGGAGGTGGTGGAAGCCTCATCCCTGGAGGTTTTTGCAGCCAGGCTGGATGTGGCTGTGAGCAACCTGCTGTAGTGTGAGGTGTCCCTGCCCATGGCAGGGGGGTTGGAACTAGGTGATCCTTGAGGTCCCTTCCAACCCTGACAATTCTATGATTACTAACATAAGTTAGTTGTGTAAACTCTCTCTCAGCATCTTTGCTGTAGCAGATACTAGGTGGTGGCTTTTGCTTGGCTGTTGCTGGCTTTGGCTGTGTTCTTCTTGTGGTTAAGTACTAACAACCTACTCTCTGCCCTTCTTCTTCTCTTGGGGGGAGTAAACAGGGAAAGGGGAAGTTGTTGGTAGTCCCCAGGTTTTGTCCAGGGCAGGTTTTGTGCTGTTCATGAATTGCAAATACACGTGAGTATTCTGTATTCTGTACATATTCATTGCATTTCATATTTCTAGATATTAGTGTGCTTGTAAATGGAGCTCTATTTGCTTTCCATCTGAGCTAGTCTGGCAAATTTGATTTTGGAGGGTAATCTCAACCCACCACATTTGGGCACCCTTC
>CM037641.1:1412624-1449823 GCA_015227895.2 Colaptes auratus | reverse complement strand
CCTGCATGGGGTTGTTGTGGCCAATGTTAGAACCTGGCACTTGGATGTGTTCAATCTCATTCCCTTGGACTCTGCCCATCAGAACAGTTATCCCTGATGTTCTTTGCTTTTAGATGTAGCAATAATGTCAGTAACTTCAGAAGACAAAGGCTCCAGGAGACGCTGAATGCTCAGCTGGCATGTTGCTATTTCATAATCTACATATCTCAATAAACTTGCTGCAGAAGTCTTGTGTTTGACTGTAAGGGATTGTCTTGGTCTGTGGTTTTGCTGAGGGATCTGGCTCTCATCTCACCTGGGGTCAGTGTGAGATGTGCCTTGTGCTGAGCTTTCCCAAGAAGGGAAGAAAACAAACCCAGGTGTGGGCAGGGATATGGCCTGGTCCTATTCATCTCTCAGGCAACCAGCACCAGAACAAGAGGACACAGTCTCAAGCTGTGCAGGGGGAAGTTTAAGCTTGAGCTTAGAAAGAAGTTCTTCACAGCAAGAGAGATTGGCCATTGGAATGGGCTGCCCAGGGAGGTGGTGGAGTCACCATCCCTGGAGGTGTTTAAGAAGAGACTGGATGAGCACTTAGTGCCATGGTCTAGTTGATTAGATAGGGTTGGGTGATCAGTTGGACTTGATCTGGAGGTCTCTTCCAACCCTGCTAATTCTGTGGTTAATAGGCTGATCAGTAACAGTCAGAAATAGCTTCTCCCTGATTAGATAACCCACCATGATTAGACTAGTAGAAAGCTGGCACAAAGTGATCATGCTCAGGTCCCATGGCAGACCTAAACCCATCCATAGCAGCTTGTGTCATGGAGATCATGAATGGTTTTAATCATCCCTTGTCTCAGATCCTTTTGGCCCCTGGGATATTGTTGGAAGAGACCTTCAAGATCATCACGGCCAACCCATCCAGCCAACTGTCTAATCAACTAAACCATGGCACCAAGCACCCCATCAAGGCTCCTCCTAAACACCCCCAATGACAGCTGACCTTCTGCCACTCTGAAGTTTCTCTGCATCACAGTTGCCATCACTTCAGGTTGGTTTAGCAGATGCAGTCCTGTAGAGTTGTGGAAGACTGAACCTGTCTACTGAACCCTGCTCTGAACCCCCTGGACTGGGATGGCAGACTCCGGTGCTTTTCGATATGGTGTCAATAAACTAATGCTCTGCCAGGTTGTGCCAGGGGAGGTTTAGGTTGGACATTAGGAAAAACTTCTTCACCATAAAGGTTGTCAAGCCCTGGTAGAGGCTGCTGAGAGAAATGGTGGAGTCACTATGCCTGGAGAGATTGAAGCCATGTAGATGTGATGCTGAGGGATATGGTTTAGTGGTGACTTGGCAGTGCTGGGTTTATGGTTGGACTTTCAACCTTAACAGTTCTATGATTCTCTGACTGATTGCTGGAATGTGTCCAGAGAAGGGCAACAAAGCTGGGGAGGGGTCTGGAGCACAGCCCTGTGAGGAGAGGCTGAGGGAGCTGGGGTTGCTTAGCCTGGAGAAGAGGAGGCTCAGGGGAGACCTTATTGTCTCTACAACTACCTGAAGGGAGGTTGTAGCCAGGTGGAGATTGGTCTCTTCTCCCAGGCAAGCAGCACCAGAACAAGAGGGCGTTTAGGGTGGATCTTAGGAAGTTCTTCCCACAAAGAGATTGGCCACTGGAATGTGCTGCCCAGGGAGGTGGTGGAGTCACCATCACTGGAGGCATTTAGGAAGAGACTGGATGGGGTGCTTGGTGCCATGGTTTAGTTGATGAGATGGTGTTGGGTGATAGGTTGGACTCAATGATCTCAAAGGTCTTTTCCAACCTGGTTAATTCTATTCTATTCCTATTCCTATTCCTATTCCTATTCCTATTCCTATTCCTATTCCTATTCCTATTCCTATTCCTATTCTATTCTATTCTATTCTATTCTACTTCTATTCTATCTATTTATTCTATTCTATTCTATTCTATTCTACTTCTATTCTATTCTATTCTATTCTATTCTATTCTATTCTATTCTATTCTATTCTATTCTATTCTATTCTACTCTATTCTACATGTGTATTGCCACACAAATCACTGTAGCCCAGACACCCTGCAGGATGATCTCACAGGACTCAGTGACACATGCACTTATTAACTTCATTTAGTTAAATAAAGTTAATTTACAGGTTGATTTCACAGGCAAGAAGAGCAGCAAAAAGCCTTTCTGCCATCCATGAGCAAATATCTGCAATGGGTTTTCACAGTGACTTGCTTTTATTAGATCTGAAGCTTCAAATCTCTTTGCTGGGCTACAAGAACTGCTCCTTGGCTCTTCTTGTACTCCTAAGGGTCTTCATCTTCATGGGGAGGCTCCCCAGGTTGGCATGGAGGCTGGCATCCATTGATGTCACTAGTGGGTGATGTCTCAGATGCCCAGAGGTCTTGTCTGTGTGGTCAGTGAGGTGTTATTTTTAGGAGCTGGGTGTCCTGCAAAGAAAAAATGAGGTGCTTAGCTAGTCCACTGATCTCCATCCAAGCAAGAAATTACACCTTACATAAAGTATGACACAGGGTTCAAGGCTACCACAGATCCTTGGGATCTTGACTGCTCATTTTTGGGGTTGGCCATAAGACAGCCTGGATAAAATGGGGGGTTGTGGATGTTATCTGCAATGTCTGCCCAGGTATAGTCTTAGAATAGAACTGACTCAGGAGTAAAGAACTGCACTAGGAGAAAGTGGCTGATCCTCTCTCTTCCCTCCATGAATTGCATGTCCTGTTTCTCCATGAAATACAGTGATAAGGCTTCTCCCTTTTATTCATCCTTCATGATGTTTCACAGAAACAAATCTAAACTGAATATAAATGCAAATAGTAAGTAAGTAAGTGACTAAGTAAGTAGCTAACTATACACACATGTATATATGAAGATGAACAAGGTACAAAAAGGAGTAGATTCATTACACTCCTTTGGTCTGAAATCACAGGATCACACAATCTCAGGATGTTAGGGCTTGGAAGGGACCTCTGAAGATCATGAAGTCCAACCCCCCTGCCAGAGCAGGACCACAGAATCTAGCACAGGTCACACAGGAATGCATCCAGATGGCTCTTGAAAGTCTCCAGAGATATGTCAAAATGAGTTTTTTTTGGATGGTGTAAGAGGCTGGAGAAGCTGAGCTCTTTCATACCCCAGCACTACAGGCTGGGGGCAGAGTGGCTGGAGAGCAGCCAGGCAGAGAGGGACCTGGGGGTACTGGTTGATAGTAGGCTGAACATGAGCCAGCAGTGTGCCCAGGTGGCCAAGAAGGCCAATGGTATCCTGGCCTGTATCAGGAACAGTGTGGCCAGAAGGAGCAGGGAGGTCACTCTGCCCCTGTACTCAGCACTGGTTAGGCCACACCTTGAGTCCTGTGTCCAGTTCTGTGCCCCTCAGTTTAGGAAAGATGTTGAGTTGCTGGAAGGGTGTCCAGAGAAGGGCAAGAAAGCTGGGGAGGGGTTGGAGCACAGCCCTGTGAGGAGAGGCTGAGGGAGCTGGGGTTGCTTAGCCTGGAGAAGAGAAGGCTCAGGGGAGACCTTTTGCTGTCTACAACTACCTGAATGGAGCTTACAGCCAGGTGGGGGTTGGTCTCTTCTCCCAGGCAACCAGCACCAGAACAAGAGGACACAGTCTCAAGCTGCACCAGGGGAGGTTTAGGCTGGATGTTAGGAAGAAGTTCTTCCCAGAAAGAGAGATTGGCCATTGGAATGTGCTGCCCAGGGAGGTGGTGGAGTCCCCATCCCTGGAGGTGTTTAGGAAGAGCCTGGATGAGGCACTTGGTGCCATGGTTTAGTTGCTTAGATGGTGCTGGGCGACAGGTTGGACTCGGTGACCACAAAGGTCTTTTCCAACCTGGTTAAATTCTAATTCTAAAAGAGGCCAAATGTCAGTAAGTCTCTTTGCTCTTGGTGCAGCAGAGTTTCTCTGGAGGAATTCATCTCACCATTTGCAGCACTTCAGCTTCCCCCCACGGCAGGTCCCAATGTCCACCAGAGGAGCAGAGCATGGAACAAAGGAGCAGGAGCCCCGGCTTTGCCGGCACGCCACGGTGTCAGCAGCTTCTTGGCTGTAAGCTGCAACAACAACAACAACAAGAATATTAAGAACAAATGAAAACAGACAGACAAGGGGAAAAATCAGTGTCCATTTGTCAAGGCAAAGGACTGCGGAGTTGTGACACTGAATTTCCCTGGCAGGGTGTGGTAGTTTTAGGCTGTGCCTTTACAATTTTGATAGAGATTTTGAGCAGAAAAGTAGACAAATATAAACCATAGAAATCATAGAATCTATAAGGTTGGGAAAGACCTCAGAGACATTCAAGTCCAACCTGTCACCCAACACCTCCTGACTACTAAACCATGGCTTCAAATGCCACATCCAATCCCTTTTTTGAACACCTCCAGGGCCAGGGACTCCACCACCTCCCTGGGCAGCACATTCCAATGGCTAACAACTCTCTGTGAAGAACTTTCTCCTCACCTCAGGCCTAAACTTCCCCTGGCACAGCTTGAGACTGTGTCCTCTTGTTCTGGTGCTGGTTGCCTGAGAAAAGAGACCAACCCCCACCTGGCTGTGGCTACAACCTCCCTTCAGGTAGCTGCAAACAGCAATAAGGTCTCCCCTGAGCCTCCTCTTCTCCAGGCTAAACAACCCCAGTCTCATGCTGCACCAGGGGAGGTTTAGGCTGGATGTTAGGAAGAAGTTCTTCACAGAATGAGTGATTGGCCATTGGAATGTGCTGCCCATGGAGGTGGTGGAGTCACCATCACTGGAGGTGTTTAGGAGGAGACTGGCTAGGGTGCTTGGTGCCATGGTTTAGTTGATTAGATGGTGTTGGATGATGGGTTGGACTCAATGATCTTGAAGGTCTCTTCCAACCTGGCTTATTCTAGTCTAGTCTAGTCTAGTCTAGTCTAGTCTATTCTATTCTAACCACAGGCCAACCAGTGGGACTGACATTTGCCCAACTTCAATATTTTATACACTTAACTATACACCACAAAATGACTGCTGGCACTAGTGCTGCATAAAGTTCACCTCGAGTACTACTACATCCAGTTCTACAGCTGCTATTGCAAGCTCTGGACATGCTGGAATGTGGCCAGAGAAGGGCCACAAGGATAATCAGAGGGCTGGAGCTCCTCTCTTATGAGGACAGACTGAGGGAGTTGGGGCTGTTCAGTCTGGTGAAGAGAAAGCTCCAAGGAGAGGTTGGGAGTGACCTCAAGGATCTTCTACTTCCAACCCCATTGCCATGAGCAGGAATCCCTCACACTAGGTCAGGTTGCTCAGAGCCTCATCCAGCCTGGCCTGGCCTCATCCTTGAGGGATGAGGCTTCCACCACCTCCCTGGGCAACCTGTGCCAGTGTCTCACCACCCTCATGGAGAAGAATTTCTTCCTAACATCCAATCTGAATCTCCCCATTTCTAGTTTTGCTGCATTCCCCCTAGTCCTGTGTGGTAGGTTGAAATTAACCTCCCAACTTATTTGGAGAACCACACCCCACCCCCCCCCAAAATAAATTGCCAGATGAGCTCTTTGGGATGTCACTACCTGACACCCTAAAGAGTCTCTCAGATGCTTTCTTGTAGCCCCCTTCAGGTACTGGAAGGCCACAATAAGGTTTCCTTGGAGCTTTCTCTTCTCCAGACTGAACATCCCAACCCTCCCAATGTGTTCTACATTAAGTAGTTCTACATTTCCCCCTTGAGTAGACAAATGTTTGCTTGTCTAGGAGGGCAGGTACAAATCTGAGTCTACCCTAAATCAAAGATGGAGACAGCTTAAGCTTCTCTGAAGCCTCCCAAGCAGCCTGAGACAATTCATATGCTTTAAATGCACCTAAAGTACAAGGGCTGTATAGAGTTCAGGCAAAGACCCAGAGTCACAACTGATTATTCCCCACCAGCACCACCAAAACAAGAGGTCTACTGGTCTGCAACTGTGAGAAGAGAAAGCTCTCTCGTTGCAAGCTTGTGTCCTCAGTGTCAGGTTAAGAATTGCCTCACTGGAGCATCTTTTTTTCCATCATGTTGTTATGTGGCTGAAATACAAGATGCTAGAAAGAGACCAGCAGGACGACCATCAAGGACCTTGATTGAAGGTCTTAGAGGTCAGGACCATGACTAGGTTAGGGGACTTCTAATATAACAGTCAAGAAGAAGTTCTAGATCACAGAGGTAACCTGAACCACAGCACTGGGCTCCAATGGATTTCTCTGTGCCCTCTTAGCCTATGTCTCATCTCTTTTCAGTCCTACCTGGAGAAGCCTGGAAGAGGAAGAAGATAATAGCAACGAGGAAGAAAAGGATTTTCATGGCTGCCAGTTGGTTGTCTTTGCAGATATGAAGCCACTCCAAGACAGACAGAGGATGAGTCCGAGGCAGAATATGAGTAGTCCCTCTGCTTATAAAGGCTCTGGGTTGGAGCTATGCAGAGAACTGAGGGGGTGGAGGACTGATTGTCTGAGGAACAGTGAGTTCAATGCCCTATCACTGTGCAGATTGGTGATGTATGAAGATGTTGCAACCTAACACACTGGGAGATGCCTCATCTGAGCAATGATCAAACCAGGGTGGCTGAGCAGCCAAATTACTCTGTGCCCCTGTGCCTCATGCCTGCTGGTGGGCTGTGCCCAGGGAGGAGATAGGATTGGAGGAGGAGGGGGGTGTGTTCCTGTCATCCCCAGCTCTGTAAACCAGGCAGATCTGCTGATGCTCTGTGGCTCTGAGCCATGATCTTGTGACAGCTCATCCTCCCCGACAGCCATCGGGCACAGTGAGATTAGCAAAGACAGGGCAGCTGGCCTGCAAGGCTGCGTGAAACGAGGAGGCAACACACCCTCCTTGAAGGGAAGGATCAGAGCTTCAGTTCTTGTTTGGATCAGAGCTTCAGTTCTTGCTTGGATCAGAGCTTCAGTTCTTGCTTGGATCAGAGCTGTGAGGCTTCAACTGAAGAAGTCAGGGTAGGAGTGAAGGAGTTGTGGATATTTCCCTTTCTTGCTTTGAAATCAGCAGATGTGGCAGCAGCTGAAGCGTCCAAGATGTTCTCCTAGCATGGGTCAGAGGTCTGTTACTCTCTGCTTCTTGTATTTGTGGCTTTAGCCATGGATTTGTACCAAATGTTGAAGTCATTAGGCAGAAAGCAGTGTGAGGAACACCACCATTGTGCCACACTGTCACAGGAGACTGCAACCCATTCCCTTCTGCCACAGCTAAGCTTTGTCCTGAAAATGATGAGGTTATGGTGCTCACTGCTGCTACAGACATGGAATTAGAATAGAATAGAATAGAATAGAATAGAATAGAATAGAATAGAATAGAATAGAATAGAATAGAATAGAATAGAATAGACCAGGTTGGAAGAGACCTTTGAGATCATCCAGTCCAACCTGTCACCCAACACCATCTAAGCAACTAAACCATGGCACCAAGCACCCCACCAAGACTCCTCCTAAACACCTCCACTGATGGTGACTCCACCACCTCCCTGGACAGCCAATCTCTCTTTCTAATGGCCAAACTCTCTTTCTGTGAAGAACTTCTTCCTAACATCCAGCCTAAACCTCCCCTGGTGCAGCTGAGACTGTGTCCTCTTGTTCTGGTGCGGGTTGCCTGGGGGAAGAGACCAACCCCCACCTGCCTACAACCTCCCTTCAGGTAGTTGTAGACAGCAAGAAGGTCTCTCCTGAGCCTCCTCTTCTCCAGGCTAAACAACCCCAGCTCCCTCAGTCTCTCCTCGTAGAGCTTGTGCTCCAAACCCCTCACCTTCCTGCAGTGAGAAGGGACATCTTCAGCTAAAGATTGTTGCTCAGAGCCTCAACTCCAATCTGACATGGAATGTCTCCAAGGAAGGGTCATCTACCACCTCTCTGGCAACCTATTCCAGTGTCTCACCATCCTCATAATAATTTTCTTCCCTCTGTCTAGCCTACATCTCCCCTTTCTTACTTTAAAACCATGACCTCGTATGTTGTCATGACAAACCCCGACACAAAACCTGTCCTAAACACTTCTTTTTGTCTCCAAGCATGGCCAGTGCCTATCAGGAGACACATGACAGCTTCAAGTGATTTTTTCCCTCTTTTATTTATTCCCTCCCCCCCCCCCCCCAGACAAAGAGAATAAGCCAAGAATCATTAATGAAGTCAAGTCATGAGGGTGCTTAATCTTTTACTGCTTCAGTGAGAGCAGCAGGAAACTGAGGCAGTGGAGAATGACAGCAGGAGGTAAGGCACCTCTGCACTCAGAGGGCAGAGAGGCCTTTGTCTGCTAAACCAGCTGCTGCAAATTGGCTGTAGGGCGTGAAGAGGGTGCTTCAGCTTCATGTGAAGCAGCACATTACCTTCCGATGTCAGGGCTTAGAAATAAGCCAAAGTCTTTTTTGTGCTGCCAGGCAGATGAGGAGTTTGAGAAAGGCCAAGAGGTGGCAAGGCAGACAAATTCCCCTCCGTGCCTCATCTGCCTCTGCTCAGCAGGCTGGGTAACTATGGAATGCTGGCAGGACAGATAGGAATGGCAGCATTGCCATGGTCCCCTGAGCTCCAAGGGAACAAGGGGAACCCTCGTATCTCTGTCTCATTTGATGGACACAACACCCAGGAGGCGCTTGGGGGTATCCAGACCACATCTCCCTCTCTTTACGCCTCCCAGACTGCTAGGGGTAGGCTGCTGTGATGACATTCTTGGGGAATTTGATGAGAAAGGGAGCTCTGCCAGAGAGCTGTGAGAACTGGGGTGGGCAGTGGTGGTCTAGGGAAAGGCTCTGTATTTCCACACACATCGTTGAGGCACAGGTTCTTAAGCAGCCTGCCTCTACAGTTGGTGTCTTCTCTGACTCCATCTGTGGAGATGAGAGGTGCAGGAGGTGAAATCATTTTCATCTCACTGTGCTCTGTACTGTGTTGCTTCCTTCTGTTACTCCAGACAAGGCATGAGCAAGGGATTCTCTGTTGCCTCTCCTCTGTTTTCCTCCTGAACATGGGAAAATTACTTTTGAGCAGTCTCTTACATTAAAACACTCTGTGTGTCTGTGCCTCTTAAGCAAGGCACAGGGAACATTGATCAGCTCTCTGATTTGTTATCTGTGAGCTGGGATATAGGGAGAACCTCCCCAGCCAAACCACCTGTTCAGAGGTTCAGACAGGCAACCCATCCACGTGCACCCTCAGCTTCATTTTCTGAGCATGGCCAAAAACAGGGAAAGAAAAGGAAGAGGCAGTCCATGATCATAAAGCATTGCCAGCCCTGAGGAAACCATCAAGAGAGAAGTTTATTTCCAGCAATAACCAGGATCTAATGGAGAAAGCAAATGCATTTGTCTACTCATAGCACAATTCTCCTCCTGGCTGTGCCAAGCATCACAGGGGGCAGGGGTGTTTGTTTTGGGGAGGGAGAGCAAATCCTGCCAGGGTCAGCCCATGTCGTCACACGTTGTTCAGTGCTCTTTGGAACCAAACAGCGTCAGAGAGAGTGATGGAAAGGGGGAAGAGCTTCATCCTCCTCACCTCCCTCCCCCACCATCAGCTGGAGAGTGGCAGAAATGCTTGTCCTGGGTCCAGGCTCCCTTCATGGAAAGTTAAACACCCCAGGTGTGATAACAGCCCCCTTGAAGACTGCGTGGCTCTGGGGGAAAGGGAGCCTGGACGAGCTGCTCCACTGCTTCTTTAGACTCACAGGATCATTGAGTGATTTTGGTTAGAAGAGACCTTTAAGATCAGAAAGTGCAACTGTTAACCCAGCACTGCCAAGTTCACTGCTAAATCATGTCCCTCAGCACCACACCAACACAGTCATTACATACTTCTAGGAATGGTGAGTCCACCACTGGCCTGGGCAGCCTGCTCCAGGGCCTGACAACCCTTGCTGTGCAGAAGTATTCCTGATGCCCAAGCTAAACCTCCTCTGGTGCAACTTGAGGCTCTTTCCTGTTGTCCTGTGCTTGTCACTTGGGAGAAGAGACTACCTACCTACCTAACTACTAATTACTACCTAACTAACTGCTACCTACCTACCTACCTGAAGGGAGGTTGTAGCCAGGTGGGGGTTGGTCTCTTCTCCCAGGCAAGCAGCACCAGAACAAGAGGACACAGTCTCAAGCTGTGCCAGGGGAAGTTTAGGCTGGAGGTGAGGAAGAAGTTCTTCACTGAGAGAGTTGTTAGCCACTGAAATGTGCTGCCCAGGGAGGTGGTGGAGTCACCACCCCTGGAGGTGTTCAAGAGGGAATTGGACGTGGCACTTGGTGCCATGGTTTAGTAGTCATGAGGTGTTGGGTGACAGGTTGGCAAACAGCACTGTGCAGAGAAAGCAGCAAGGCTGTTGCTGATGGGGAGGTGTTGATTCATGGCACTAAGTGCCTCATCCAGTCTTATTTTAAACACTTCCAGGGATGGTGACTCCACCACCTCCCTGGGCAGCACATTCCAATGGCCAATCTCTCTTGCTGTGAAGAACTTCTTCCTAACATCCAGCCCCAAAGTGCAAAATTGTTTTGGAATCATAGAATTGGTGGGGTTGGAGAGGACCCCATGGATCAACCAGTTCCAACCCCCCTGCCATGGGCAGGGACACCTCACACTACAGCAGCTTGCTCACAGCCACATCCAGCCTGGCTGCAAAAACCTCCAGGCATGAGGCTTCCACCACCTCCCTGGGTAACCTGTGCCAGTGTCTCACCACCCTCATGGGGAAGAACTTCTTCCTCACATCCAATCTCAACCTACCCATTTCTAGTTTTTGGTTTTTTTTCCATTCCCCCATGTCCTGACACCTTAAAAATTCCCTCACCTACCCAATTTCCCCCCTTTTCCCCTCAAACCCAGGGCACCTGGGCTCTCTTGGAGTCTCCTCCCACCCCAGGTGTGGTCACTTGGCCCTCCCCACCCACTCCCCTATTTAATCCCCACCAGGAAAGGCAGCAGCCCTAAGCTGAGCCCATCTGGGCTGAGGATCCTCCTCTCATCACCGGTGAGTGCACACTGGGTGATGGTGGTGGTGACAACAAAGGCCGGGGGGCCTGGTGGCCCCCCGGCTGTTAGGGCCAGGATTGATGACTACACCAATACCATCCACGGGTGCTGGCTGGGCCTCCTTCCTGGAGCTGAGTTTCTCTGTGTTGGTATCTTGGCTGGTGAGGGTCTTGCCCCTGGCTCTGGGATGTGTGCAGGAGCTGTTTAGCCAGATGATATTGTGCTAATTACACTATTTTTACCTGCAGGCCCTTTGAGGCTGCTCTCATCATTCAACAAATCTCAGCTTTCGTGCCTCATTTACAGACCATTTCTTCTTCCCCCTCACTGCTTCTTTTCAGAAATAAGGAAGGAAAGGAAGCAAAAAAGCAATAAAGCATGCCTGGAAAATGCATTCACTTATCAATCAGCTCTGAGCAGGAAGCCTTCAGGAAGAGGGGCAGGTTGGAAAGTGAGAACCACTTCTCATGAATCACAAGACAGTGAAAGAACAGACAAGACAAGACTGCATCTTCTCCGTGGTGGTTATGTTTCATGGTGGTAAATGTAGAGGGAAAACAAGTCCAAGCTGGCCTGGAAATCTCAGCCACAGTTCTCTACAGAAAGAATCCCTGAGAAAGGGACTCTGTGACAAGTGAATCCCCATCCTTCATACAGAATTAACCAGGTTGGAAAGCACTGACAAGGTCCCCTGTCAGTCTTCTCTTCTCCAGGCTAAGCAGCTCCAGGTGTCTCAAGCTTGCTTTCTCAGAGATGCTCCAGTCCACCTATCATCTTTGTAGCCTCTGCTAGACTCTCTCCAGTAGGTTAGAATAGTATTAACCAGGTTGGAAGAGACCTTTGAGATCCTTGACTCCAACCTATCACCCAACACCATCTAAGCAACTACACCATGGCACCAACTGCCTCACCCAGGCTCTTCCTAAACACCTCCAGGGATGGTGACTCCGCCACCTCCTTGGGCAGCACATTCCAAGGGCCAATCTCTCTTTCTGGGAAGAACTTCTTCCTAAGATCCAGCCTAAACCTCCCCTGGTGCAGCTTGAGACTGTGTCCTCTTCTTCTGGTGCTGCTTGCCTGGGAGAAGAGACCAACCCCCACCTGGCTACAACCTCCCTTCAGGTAGTTGTAGAGAGCAAGAAGGTCTCCCCAGAGGCTCCTCTTCTCCAGGCTAAGCAACCCCAGCTCCCTCAGCCTCTCCTCATGGCGCTTGTGCTCCAAACCCCTCCCCAGCTTTGTTGTCCTGTCTTTCTTGAATTGAGCCCAGAACTAGGTACAATAGTCCAGATGTGTCCTCACTAGAGCAGAATAGAGGGGGAGCACAACCTTCCTCAAACTGCTGGTCACACTCCTCCTAATGTACTCAACAGACTTTAATTCACAGCCTCACAGAATTTCAGGGGCTGGAAGAGACCTCAAAAGATCATCCAGTCCAACATCCCTGCCAGAGCAGGATCACCTGCCCCAGGTCACACAGGAATGCAGCCACAAACATCTCCAGACAGGGAGACTCCACAACCACCCTGGGCAGCTTGTTCCAGTGTTCTGTCACCCTCACAGTGAAAATTTTTTTCCTTGTATTTAGAATAGAATAAACCAGGTTGGAAGAGACCTTCAAGATCTTTGAGTCCAACCTATCAACCAATCCAACCCACCTAAGCAACTAAACCATGGCACCAAGCACCCCAGCCAGTCTCCTCCTGAACACCTCCAATGATGGTGACTCCACCACCTCCCTGGGCAGCACATTCCAATGGCCAATCACTTTCTCTGTATAGAACTTCCTCCTAACATCCAGCCTAAACCTCCCCTGGCGCAGCCTGAGACTGTGTCCTCTTGTTCTGGTGCTGGCTGCCTGGGAGAAGAGACCAACCCCCACCTGGCTACAACCTCCCTTCAGGTAGTTGCAATAAGAGCAATTAGGTAGAGAGCAATAAGGTCACCCCTGAGCCTCCTCTTCTCCAGGCTAAGCAACCCCAGCTCCCTCAGCCTCTCCTCACAGGGCTTGTGTTCCAAACCCCTCCCCAACTTCATTGCCCTTCTCTGGACAGGTTTATATGAAACTGTTACCCCTCATCCTATCACTGCACTCCCTGATAAACTGTCCCTCCCCATTTGTCATATCATGTTGCAAGTTATTATAAAGATAATCACTGAATGTTAGGGGCTGGAAGGGACCTCAAAAGATCATCCAGTCCACCCCCCCTGCCAGAGCAGGATCACCTACCCCAGGTTACACAGGAGCGCACCCAGGTGGGTTTTGGATCTCTCCAGAGAAGGAGATTCCCCAACCCTCCTGGGTAGCCTGTTCCAGTGCTCTGTCACCCTCACAGTGAAAAAAGTTTTTCTCATGTTCACATGGGGCTTCCTATGCCTCATCTTTCACTCATTGCCCCTTGCCCTGTCATTTGGTACCACCCAGCAGAGCCTGGCTCCAGCCTCTTGTTTCTCACCCTTTACATATCTGTAAACACTGATGAGGCCATCTCTCTGTCTCCTCCAAGCCACAGAGCCCTCAGCTCCCTCAGTCTCTCCTGCTAAGGAAGATGTTCCACTCCCTTCATCATCCTCATGGCTCTGCACTGGACTCTTTCAAGCAGCTCACTGTCTGTCTTGAACTGAGGGGCCCAGAACTGGATACAATACTCCAGATGTGGCCTGACCAGCGCAGAGTAGAGAGGGAGAGAAGAACCTCTGTTGGCCACACCTTTTCTAATCCACCCCAGAATGGCTTTGGCCTTCCTGGCCACAGGAGCACATTGAGGGCTCATGGCCATCCTTCCATCCATCAGGGATACACCCTTTGCATCATCATCAAAAGTGGTGGCTGGTTTAGTCAGTCCCTTGCCCAAATCACTTGGGAATACATGGGGCTGCACATGCCTACTCCCATAACCCAATGAGCCTCAAGTCAAAACAAACAGGGGAAACAAAGAGCAACCAAAGGTCACAGCTATTGGTTTAAGAAGTTGTTTAATTTGGAGAGTGAATAAAATAATAATAATAATAATATATATATTGCTTCACATCCTCCAAGAGCTGCATGGGCCTGAACTGATTGAACATCCCTGTGAGGTAGGCTGGAATAGGTGGCCAAGGTGTTTAAGTGGCTTGTGTCTGAAAGCAAAAATGAAATGCAAGAGGGAGTGACTTCAGTGAGGGGAAAACCTGGATCTTCACGAGCTGTGTGCTAACAGGACGTGCCCTCCGGAAGCTTCTGCAGATGCTCATTTGCAGGAGGGTTTAGACAGAGGAGGAATCCATCAAAATCACCTCCTCAAGGCAGAGGAAATGTTGCTGGTGGAAGGGCATGGACCCAGGACAGCCTTCTCATCTTACTCTGCTGTAATCCTGTAGGGGATACAAAGGAGGTTGTTATGTTGCTGAAGCCCAATCCAAACTCCTTATCTAGAAGCCTCAATACCTGCTGATTACCCCTCAGGATAAATGCACAGGCTGAGTTCAGTCTGCATGGTCAAAAACCTACGTTAGATGCCTCCAGGGAAGGGTCCCCATGGATTCCTGGTGTCTAGGTCTGCAGACATGCAGCTCACAAGAGCTATGGTCACTGACAAACCAGTTACATTGCATCTGGTAACATAATTGTGATTCAGCTCACTCCAGAACAAACATTAGGGACTCCATTTAGTTACTGAATCATACAAGACTGGTGCCATTTGGAGGGCTCCGTGGCCTCCAGCCATGCTGGTTGAAAAGGAATGGTTTCCCATAGGTATGGGCTGTCTCAGCCAGGAATGAATATATGGTTCAAAACCTCCAAGGCACTTAAAATTCCCCTGAATCTCTCAGTGTATCTTGCTGAATTAAACTCTTTGTTTCATTGAATCAAACTCCAATTTCAAAGGTTTCCTTTCAAGCAGCTCAGTAGCTTGAACTGTGAACTGGGGGGCATGGAGGGGAGCCTATTGTCTGTCAGAATACCCTCTTGGAGTCAATTTCTACTGCTGTACTGATCAACCCAGTTGAAAATGTACACAGCTCACTAGGGAAGAGCTTCAATCCTGAGCATTCACATCCATCAGCATAATACAAGGGTGAGTTCTGTCAAGAAAAGAGTAGTTGTGTAGAAAAATTACACCTGGAACCAAACTCAAGAGTAACTTCTTCCTTCCAGAGCCTCAATTCTCTTTGGGTCAGGCTTAACAGATGTTCTTAGAGGAAAAACTGATGCTGTAGGTCTGCCATCTGCTCCTACCAGTCTATACTGTCAGGAGAAACTCCTCCCTAAAGAGAAAGATCCTTCCTGGAGTCTAAAGGATCACTTCATTAAATGCTTGAGGAAGCCCCTGGAGCTGTGCACCTTCTTCAGAACAGCAGCAGAGAAAATGTCAGACCCAGAGTGCCCTCTTGACGCCCTTTGGTCCTGTGGCACTTACTTTGAACAGCATTTCAGCAGCCCCCCGTGGCACGACCCGGAGATGGCAAAGGTGGGAGGGCATTGCCCAATGCGGCAGAAGTTTCCCTGGGTCTTGCACTCTGCAGTGTCAGCAAAAAGAGGATCTGCAGAACCTGTGGGAAGGGGAGGGACATGGAAACAATTCCAGTGCTCAGTGTAAAATTATAAAGAAGAAACCCACACGAAGTAATGTGCTGCTTTTCTTAGGACGAGTGCCATCGTGAGCGCAGATGGTCCTGGTCCCACCCACTGCACAGCACCATCCCAGGGAGGGGGTGGAAGCCTCATCCCTGGAGGATTTTAAGGCCAGGCTGGATGTGGCTCTGAACAACCTGATCTAGTGTGAGGTGTTCCTGCCCATGGCAGGGAGGTTGGAACTAGATTATCCTTGAGGTCCCTTCCAACCCTGACAATTCTCTGATTATATGATTCTAAGAGGGACAAGGATCTGCTGGAGAGAGTCCAAGAGGGAGCTACCAAGATGATTAAGGGACTGAAGCATGTGAGGAGAGGCTGAGAGACCTGGGGCTGTTTGGTCTGGAGAAGTGAAGACTGAGAGGGCAGTTAATACATGTTTATAAATATCTGAGGGCTGAGGGACAGGCTCTTCTCCATTGTATCCTGTGATAGGACAAGGGCTAATGGATATAAACTACAGCACAGGAGGTTCCACCTCAACACAAGGAGGAACTTCTTTTCTGTGAGGGTCACAGAGCACTGGAACAGGCTGCCCAGGGAGGTTGTGGAGTCTCCTTCTCTGGAGACTTTCCAGACCCCTCTGGATGTGTTCCTGTGTGACCTGTGCTGGATTCTATTGTCCTGTACTGGCTGGGGGGTTGGACTTGATGATCTTCGAAGGTCCCTTCCAACCCCTAATGTACTATGATCCCAACAGCATCAGATTTTGCCTGATATCTGATGACTAATTTTTTGATGCTATGCTTACAAGCCCTTTTGTCTGTAGGATTTGCCATGTTTCTCACCTGGAGAAGCCTGGAAGAGGAGGAAGACAACAGCGAAGAGCAGGTAGAGGATTCTCATCGCTGCCAGTGGGTTGTGGACGGTCTGCTCCTGCAAAGCCCCTGAAATCTTGACAGAGGATGAAGTTTGTCTGAGGCAGAGCAGAAAAGGCACCTGGTACTTATAGGGCTCAGGGGATTGTGCAAGTTTGATGGCTGAGTGCTTGGTCAATAAGTAACTGCAGCCAATCTTCTGGAAAGCAGATTGGTCACCCCCCTTATCGCAGCGAAGTGTGCAGCGAACATGTTGCAATCCCCAAGGGTGAACTTCAGCTGACCATGACAGTTATGTAATGTGACCACCAGCCAAGGCCCACTGAGCTGAAACAACTCCCAGTTGGCTTTTGCAGGCTTGTATCCATCACAGACACAGAGATGAGTCAGGAAGAGGGCTTGGGAGTCAGCCACCATTGGATTCTGGTCTCAATATTGACCTTGGATCATCACTCACTGAGAAGTCAGGTAACATTTCGTCACCATCACGCCATCCCTGTCACCCAGTGGATGATGTCAGAGGAAGATGAAAGCATTGGGAAAGCTTTGAGACAGTGCAATTTTGCTTAGTCAGTTGTTAAAAGAGCTTTCAGGACATAAAGTCATAGAGTCATACAATGGTTTGGGTTGGAAGGGGTCTCAAAAGATCATGTAGTCCAGCCTCACTGCAGTGAGCAGCTGCATCTTCACCTGGATCAGATAGTTTACAGCTCCAACCAACCAACCAACCTGCTCTGGAGTGTTTCCAGAGTTAGGGAGTCTGCCATCTCTCTGTGCCAGTGTTTCAGCACCTTCAATGTAAAAAAAATGCCTTCCTTCTCCTCTCTTTTAGTTTAAAACTATCACACCTTGTCCTGTCTGGGGTCAACCTCATCTACTGCAGAGGGCTGGCACAAAGCTCACTCTCTCCTTTGATTCTCATTTACACACTGCCTTCAGCCCTTTTCATTTTTACCAGCTTTAGACATCCCACTTTAGGGTAGAATAGAATTAACCATCTTGGAAAAGACCTTTGAGATCATCAAGTCCAACCTATCATGCAACACCATCTAATCAACTAAACCATGGCACCAAGCACCCCAGCCAGTCTCCTCCTAAACACCTCCAGTGATGGTGACTCCACCACCTCCATGGGCAGCACATTCCAATGGCCAATCTCTCTTGCTGTGAAGAATTTTTTCCTAACATCCAGCCTAAACCTCCCCTGGCACAGCTTGAGACTGTGTCCTCTTGTTCTGGTGCTGGTTGTCTGGGAGAAGAGACCAACCCCCACCTAGCTACAACCTCCCTTCAGGTAGTTGTAGACAGCAAGAAGGTCTCCTCTGAGCGTCCTCTTCTCCAGGCTAAGCAACCCCAGCTCCCTCAGCCTCTCCTCACAGGGCTGTGCTCCAAACCCCTCCTCAGCTTTGTTGCCCTTCTCTGGACACGTTGCAGCAACTCAACATCTTTCCTAAACTGAGGGGCCCAGAACTGGACACAGGACTCAAGGTGTGGCCTAACCAGTGCTGAGTACAGGGCACAATGACCTCCCTGCTCCTGCTGGCCACACTGTTCCTGATGCAGGCCAGGATGCCATTGGCCTTCTTGGCCACCTGGGCACACTGCTGGCTCATGTTCAGCCTACTATCAAAGCCCTGATTCCACAGATGGTCAGCAGACTTAATACTTTGAAGTGTGACAGCACCTGGGGCTTCACTTTAGAACATGATTCCCCATGACCTTAAAGGTACTGTGAAGCACTGCTTAAGGAGCAAAGCAGTGAAGGTTCCTCTCTGCAACTACCTGAAAGGAGGCCGTAGTGAGGAGGGACTCAGTCTCTTCTCCCAGGTAACATATGACAGGATGAGAGGAAATGGCACCAAGTTGTTGCAGGGGAGGTTTAGTTTGGGCATTAGGAAAAAGGTCTTCACCAAAAGGGTTGTCAAGCCCTGGAGCAGGGAAGTGGTGAAGTCACCATCCCAGGAGGAGTTTGGAAGGTGCGCAGCAGCGGTGCTGCTGCTGACAAACACGGTTTAACGCTGCGGCAGTGCTGGGTTAGTGGTTGGACTTGATGATCTTAAAAGTCTTTTTCAGCCTAAACAATTCTATGATTCTATGAAATCTTGGGCAGGTAGAAGGCAGAGGCATGATCAGAGGGCTGGAGCACCTCTGCTGTAAGGACAGGCTGAGAGAGTTGGGGTTGTTCCGTCTGGAGAAGAGAAGGCTCTGAGGAGACCTTATTGTGGCCTTCCAGTATCTGAAGGGGGCTACAAGAAAGCTGGGGAGGGACTTTTTAGAGTGTTGGGTAGTGATATAACTAGGGGGAATGGATCCAAGCTAACAGATGGTTGATTCAGATTGGATGTTAGGAAGAAGTTCTTCCCCATGAGGGTGGTGAGACACTGGCACAGGTTGCCCAGGGAGGTGGTGGAAGCCTCATTCCTGGAGGGTTTTAAGGCCAGGCTGGATGTGGCTGTGAGCAACCTGCTGTAGTGTGAGGTGTCCCTGCCCATGGCAGGGGGGTGGAGCTAGATGATCCTTGGGGTCTTTTCCAACCATGACAATTCTGTGATTCTGTGAAGTCATAGATTCATAGAATGGTTTGGGTTGGAAGGGACCCTAAAGATGAGTTAGTTCCATCCTGCCTGCCATGGGCAGGGACACCTTCCACCAGCCCAGCTTGCTCAAGGCCTCTTCCAGCCTGGCCTTGAACACTTTCAGGGAGGTGGCTTCCACAACCTCCCTAGGCATCCTGTTCCAGTGTCTCACCACTCTCACTGTAAAGAATTTATTCCTAATATGCAGTCTAAAGCTGCCCAACTGCCACAGCCTTGCACCCCTGGGATTCCTCCTTTGCCCAGATGCTGTCACACAGAGTAAACAGATTTCTGTCTGCCAAAGCCCAGGCAGTTCTGCAGTTCCTAGCTCTGATCTTCTGGTTCAGTGGTTTGCTTCCTTATTACCTTGTTGGTTGTGTTTAACTGGGAGCTAATGGTATTTTTGTTCCAGGAATAATCCTAGAATGAAAACATTACCAAGGTCTGTGTTTAATCTGCATGCTAATGGGCAGACTTGAGCACCTGAGAAAGCAGCAGCAAGGTGAGTTACTGAAGTGCTTATGCAGTGAGTAGCAGTAAGATAAACGTGATTTCCCTCTTTCACCCATAAAATCTTATCCAAGAAAATACCTCACACTGGTGAGGGCTTTGGAGCACAGCCCTATGAGGAGAGGCTGAGGGAGCTGGGGTTGCTTAGCCTGGAGAAGAGCCTGAAGAGACCTTCAAGATCATTCTGTCCAACGTATCATCCAACACCATCTAACCAACTAAACCATGGCACCAAGCACCCCAGCCAGTCTCTTCCTAAACACCTCAAATAATGGCAACTCCACCAACTCCCCAGGCGGCCCATTCCAATGGGAAATCACTCTCTCTGTGTAGAATTTCTTCCTAACATCCAGTCTGAACCTCCCCTGGCACAGCCTGACACTGTGTCCTCTTGTTCTGCTGCTGGTTGCCTGGGAGAAGAGACCAACCCCCACCTAGCTACAACCTCTCTTCAGGTAGTTGGAGACAGCAAGAAGGTCTCCTCTGAGCCTCCTCTTCTCCAGGCTAAGCAACTCCAGCTCCCTCAGTCTCTCCTCACAGGGCTGTGCTCCAAACCCCTCCCCAGCTTTGTTGCTCTTCTCTGGACACCTTTCAGCATCTCAACATCCTTCCTAAACTGAGGGGCCCAGAACTGGACACAGGACTCAAGGTGTGGCCTAACCAGTGCTGAGTACAGGGCAGAATGACCTCCCTGCTCCTGCTGGCCACACTATCCCTGATACAGCCAGGATGCCATTGGCCTTCTTGGCCAGCTGGGCACACTGCAGGCACATCAACCAGTACCCCCAGGTCCCTCTCTGCCTGGCCACTCTCAAGCCACTCTGCCCCCAGCCTGTAGCACTGCATGGGGCTGTTGTGGCCAATGTGCAGAACCTGGCACTTGGATGTGCTCAATCTCCTGCCCTTGGACTCTGCCCATCTGTCCAGCCTGTCGAGGTCCCTCTGCAAAGCCTCTCTACTCTCCAGCAGATCAACTCCTGCCCCCAGCTTGGTGTCATCTGAGCCAACTCTGCTCAATTTTAGGACTGTGTTGTTTCCCATCTATGGAACAGCAAAACACATCTATTATCAGGGTCCAACCATGTGACTTTCAGTGATGCAAACTGCCATAGGATTCACACATTCTTTTTTGCTAAGCAACCTTATTTCTTGCAGAAGGAAAGCAGGAAAGTGAGCAACATTTGAAGCTTTGCTACAACAGGCAGCTTGAAAATATCCTTCAGAGCAAAAGGAAAATTCCATGACTTTGAATCCTACTGAAAACAAAAGCCAGGTGAAAGCTGCTTGCTAAAAACCAGCCCAGACTTGTACTCAACCCCTGAGGAGCAGAGCAATTTATGCAGCCCAGCAGTGACCTGAGGCTGGAACATGACAGTGTATGTGTGGAGCTGTGTTTCCTGGTAGTCAGGTTCTGGAAGGAGTCCTAAAGATCTCTGTTGAACATTAACTTCCAGATATGAGCTAGGAACTCAAGGAATTGTACCTGCCCTAGAGATATCAAGACCCCTCTGAGCAATAGGTCTTGAGTGGACTTCACTTAAAACCTTATGTGAGAACCCCACAATGCAAACCTCATATGGAGTACAGCACCCAGCTCTGGAGTCCTCAGTACAAGAAAGACCTGAGCCTGGTGCAGGTCACAACAGAGATCAGAGGGCTGGAATGCCTTTGCTATGAGGGCTGAATAAGAGAACGTTGGAGTTACTTAGCTTGGAGAAGAAAGGGCTCTGGAGAGACTTTATTGTGCCCTTTCAGCACTTAAAAAAGGCTGTGAGAAAGATGGAGAGAGACTTTTTAGCAGGGCCTGCTGCAACACAACCAGGGGTGATGGTTTTAAACTAAAGAGGGAAGGTTCAGACTAGATGTAAGAAAGAGATATTTTGCAATGAGGGTGGTAAAACACTGGCACAGATTTTCCAGCGTGGTGCCTGATGTCCCATCCCTCTAAACATTCCAGGCCAGGCTGGGTGTTTAGAGCAACCTGATCTAGCTGAAGATGTTCCTGCTTCCTGCAGGGGGTTTGGGCTAGATAGCCTGTAAAGTTCTCTTCCAACCCAAAACATGCTCTGATTCTATGACTTCCAGCATGGAATTCAGATGTCACTCACAAGCACCTAATCACTGTGATTTCCTTTGATGGCAGTGGCAAGCAAGCAGGGACAGGCAGGGTGAGGAAAGCCTCTATAACTGCAAACTTTATTCAGCTGTGTAGAAGATGGCTGTCTTAATCCCAAATCATTTATAGCAGAGGACAGATTGCTGTCAGCAAGACAAGGAGGCACTCAAGCCAGTGCAGCTAAGGGTAGGAAGAAGGGAGGTGGTTGCTGGAGCACCTTGTTAAAGGCTCATTTGCAGTTGGTGCAAACCCAAGCAAATATGAATAGCTGTAATATGGTCAGATGCAAATACAGACTGGAAAGCTATGCTTCTGTACTAGCCCCAGTGCCTTGCCTAGGCTCTGGGGTCCTGTGGCATGATGTGGCTCACACTGTGCAACTGTCTTGGCCTCCAAAATAAGGTGACCACATTAGAGTGCCCACTGGGATAGTTCCTAGCCAGGACTAATCAATGAAACAGCCCAGGAATTTTTGCCAGAGAGCTAGAAGAGGCCAAAACTCTCAGGGATCCTCTAATAATTTATCATTAGGGATGATCAACTTTCACTGGCACTTTTTAATCTTGTTTGTACAGACACAGAGAGCTCAGCTGAATCACTGTTCAGACTCTATTAACTGCATGAGCTACAACTCAGTAGGTTATAAGGAGATTTGGGATGTAGCAGACACAGCAGGCTTCTCTATTCCACATGAAAGCAGCATATATATGGAGGCAAATGTCAATGTCAGGCTGACCTGTGGCCTGCCACAGGCTCCCAGGATGTTAGGGGTTGGAAGAGACCTCTGGAGATCATTGAGTCCAACCCCCCTGCCAGAGCAGGACCAGAGAATCCAGCACAGCTCACACAGGAATGCATCCAGATGGGTCTGGAAAGTCTCCAGAGAAGGAGACTCCACAACCCCTCTCAGGAGCCTGTTCCAGTGCTCTGTGACCATCCCAGTGAAGAAGTTCCTCCTTGTGTTGAGGTGGAACCTCCTGTGCTGCAGTTTCCATCTATTGCCCCTTGTCCTATCTCAGGGTGCCACTGAGCAGAGCCTGTCCCCTGCCTCTTGACACCCAGCCCACAGATAGTTATACAATACAATACAATACAATAAATCCAGGTTGGAAGAGACCTTCAAGATCATCGTGTCCAACCTATCAACCAATCCAATCCACCTAAACAACTAGATCATGGCACCCAGTACCCCATCAAGTCTCCTTGATGGGGTTGTAAACATGTATTAAATCCCCTCTCAGTCTCCTCTTGTCCAGACTAATCAGTCCAAGGTCCCTCAGCCTCTCCTCCTAGGGCAGTGCTCCAGCCCCTTCATCATCCTGGTAGCTCTCCCTTGGACTCTCTCCAGCAGATCCCTGTCCCTCCTGAACTGGGGAGCCCAGAACTGGATGCAATATCCAGGTGTGGCCTCACCAGGGCAGAGTAGAGGGGAAGGAGAACCTCCCTGGATCTGCTGGACACACTCCTCTGAATGCACCCCAGGATCCCATTGCCCTTCTTGGCCACCAGGGCTCATTGCTGACCCATGGATAACTTGGTGTCCACCAGGACTCCCAGGTCCTGGTCCACAGGGCTGCTCCTCAGCAGATCGCCTCCCAGCCTGTACTGGTGCAATTTATTCTTCCTTCCCAGATGCAGGACTCTGCACTGATCCTTGTTGTAACTCATTAGGTTCCTCTTTGCCCAGCTCTATGTATCACTCCAAGTCTTGTGGCTGCAGTGTGAGCAGCTTCCCACCAAACAAGAGCCAGAGGAGTTCCAGTTGTTTTAGTTTTGATGATGATGGCACCAGAGTCAACAGAGTCTCCTACTTGAGACACCACAAGAATAGACCTTTTGGTGCTTCCCCAGGCAAAAGTAAGCAGACAAAAGCTCACCACCGAATGCAATCAGTCCTGGTGATTTAGTTCACAGTCAGCTGCACAGGAACTCTTAGAAATTAAAGCTTCTGTTCTACTTGCTGTGACACCACTGACACAGAAGCCTCAGCCCCTTTCAGGGAAAGGATGACTCTGGCAGCATTAGCACTGTGTGACCAATCAGGGAGCTCATCCTGCAGGACCCAAAGGATGGGGCCAGCTTGTATATTGGGGTGCTTGGTGCCATGGTTTAGTTGATGAGGTAGTGTTGGATGATGGGTTGGACGCGATGATCTTGAAGGTCTCTTCCAACCTGGTCTATCCTATCCTATCCTATCCTATCCTATATCCTATCCTATCCTATCCTATCCTATCCTATCCTATCCTATCCTATCCTATGGTGACCCAGCAACAGGACAAGGGAAAATGAGCACAGACTGGAACACAGGAGGTTCCATCTGCACATGAGGGAAAACTTCTCTCCTGTGAGGGTGACCGAACGCTGGACCAAGGTGCCCAGAGAGGTTGTGGAGTCTCCTTCTCTGGAAAGACTCAAACCTGCCTGGGCACAATCCTGTGCAACTTGCTTAAGAATCCTAGAATCACAGAATTGTCAGGGTTGGAAGGGACCTCAAGGATAACCCAGTTCCAACCCCCCTGCAGTGGGCAGGGACACCTCACACTAGATCCGCTTGCTCAGAGGGTTGGACTAGATGATGTCCAGAGGTCCCTTCCCTTCCCTACCAGCCTGTGATTTTGTGATTCTGTGACCAGAAGGAGTAGCAGTCTTTTCCCATTGCTTGCAGGAAATCCTGCCTTCTGCTTTTCCTCTCAAATGCTGATTATTGTTCCTTCACACCCTCATCTCCGCAGAGGAATCTCCCTGTTCATACACTCAATACAATACAATACAATACACTACACTACACCAGGTTGGAAGAGACCTTCAAGATCATCGTGTCCAACCCATCAACCAATCCAACCCACCCAAACAACTAAACCATGGCACCAAGCACCCCATCAAGTCTCCTCCTGAACACCTCCAAAGAAGGTGACTCAGATTCACAGAATGGTTTGGGTTGGCAGGGACCTTCAAGACCATCTATTTCCAATGCCCCTGACATGGGCAGAGACACATTTCACTAGACAAGATTGTTTCAAGGCCTCCTCCTATCTGGCCTTAAATACCTTCAGGGAGGAGGCATCAATGATCTCGCTGAGAAACCTGTTCCAGTGTCTCACTACCCTCACTGCAAAGAATTTCTTTCTGATATCCAGTTTAAATCCCTCCTCCTAAAGCTTCAACACATTTCTTCTCATCCTATCACTACAAGCACTTCTAAAAAGTCCCTTCCCAACCTTCTTGTAGCCTTGTTTCAGGTACTAGAAGGCTGCTATAAGGTCTCCCCAGAGCCCTATCTTCTCCAGGCTGAACAGCCCCAGCTCCCTCAGCCTGTCCCCACAGGGCAGGTGCTCCAGCCCTCTGATCATCTTTGTGAGCCTCCTTTGGACCTGCTCCAGCAGTTCTGTGTCCTTCTTATGCTGAGGGCACCACAGCTGGGTGCAGTACTCCAGATGGGGGTCTCACAAGAGCAGAGTCCTGCTGCTCACACTTCATTTTCAGAGGCCCAGAGGACATTACATTCTCAGTGATGATCTTCAGCATTGTCATGTGAAGTTCTGTTTAATGTTGATTCACTGTATGCATTGCAACATGAGGATACATGCAGTTAAGATCAACCAAGGGTAGGTAATGATTGACTAAGATCCCAACTTCAGCATTGCAGCATCCCTGAACGTTACGTGCACAGGGGCTCATCAGCCTCCCTCTGGTGCCTTTCAGTGAAGCTCTAAAGTCTGTCCACATCAGGATTCATTAACTGCTCTGCTCTACTTTTCATCTAAAACTCTTCTCTGATTCTATGAAGAAGTCTGTGAAAAGGTTTCTCTAGTAAAAGGCCATTCTAGCTATCACAAGGACAGGGTGGGGATGATAGAAAAACAGAGGTAAAATATCCCTGAGGGTCTTGTGCATCTGTTTAGCTCCTGTGAAGTGCCATAAACCACTCTGCTGACAAGTTACATGGGAAGGTTTTGCACAGAATAAAATAGAATTAACCAGGTGGGAAGAGACCTTTGAGATCATCAAGTCTGACCTATCACCCAACACCATCTCATCAACTAAACCATGGCACCAAGCACCTCATCCAGACTCTTTCTAAACACCTCCAATGATGGTGACTCCACCACCTCCCTGGGCAGCACATTCCAATGGCCAATCTCTCTTTCTGTGAAGAACAACTTCCTAACATCCAGCCTAAACCTCCCCTGGTGCAGCTTGAGACTGTGTCCTCTTGTTCTGGTGCTGGTTGCCTGGGAGAAGAGACCAATCCCCACCTGGCTACAACCTCCCTTCAGGTAATTTGAGACAGCAATGAGGTCTCCCCTGAGCCTCCTTTTCTTCAGGCTAAGCAACCCCAGCTCCCTCAGCCTCTTCTCTTCCTTATATCTAGTCTAACTCTCCCCTCTTTTGATTTGAACCCATCACCCCTTGTCCTGCTGCAACAGGCCCTGCTGAAATTGTTGTCCCCATCTTCCTCATAGTTGCCTTCTAAGAACTGAAAAGCCACAATAAGGTCCCCCTGGAGCCTTCTCTTCTGAACAATGCTGAACAACCCAGATTCTCTCAGCCTGGTGTCACAGCAGAGGTGTTCCAGCCTTCTGATGGTTTTTATGTCCCCCTCTGGACCTGCTCCAGAATGTCCCTCTCTGTCTTGTGCTGAGGAATCCAGAGCTGGACACAGCCCAGCGGGTGGGCTCACAGTCAGCCCTTGCAGATGACACAGGGGAAGGGATGATGCAAAAGGAAACATGTCACAAATCTAACACTAAAATATGTCCACAGAGTGGCATGTGACAACTTGAAATACAATCCTTGGAACAACAAGGCAAAAGAGCTACCTGGAGGACTCCCTCCTAATAAACACCTCCATTCCTTCAGTTTGCTTAGTTACCCAATTCCAACCCTCTGCAAAGCAGCTCACGTCTTCTGAGGGCACAACCCTGCTATGTAAACCGTTGGGTAATCAATGACATAGCCAAGATCTAATGAGCTAAGCAGTGCATTGTGCAATGGATGCAGGGGTCTGAGGTGTAGGTGGTATTCTCTTTCCACCAATTAGTGGGCTATGTCTGCTGGGGATGGGAAGAATGCCTGTGCCTGGCTGAAGACCAGGAGCTCATTCTTTGTGCCTTCCACAGTTCTTCCCAGTTTCTAGTTCAAGATCAATTACTTTCACTTTTCTTGCGGGAATTGCATTCTTTGTGTGTTGAAAATACCTCATGGCTTGGATGGGTGGATGCTGTCTACAACTACCTGAAGGGAGGTTGCAGCCATGGCCAGGTTGGGGTTGGCCTCTTCTCCCAGGCAACCAGCACCAGAACAAGAGGACACAGTCTCAAGCTGCACCAGGGGAGGTTTAGGCTGGATGTTAGGAAGTTGTTCTTCATAGAAAGAGAGATTGGCCATTGGAATGTGCTGCCAGGGATGTGGTGAAGTCACAATCCCTGGAGGTGTTTAGGAAGAGACTGGCTGGGGTGCTTGGTGCCATGGTTTAGTTGATGAGATGGTGTTGGGTGATAGGCTGGACTCGGTGATCTTGAGGGTCTTTTCCAACCTGGTCTATCTATTCTATCCTATCCTATCCTATCCTATCCTATCCTATCCTATCCTATCCTATCCTATCCTATCCTACCCTATCCTATCCTTTACTGGCTTAAAATTTGGCTGGATGGCCATACCCGAAGTGTGGTGGTGAATAGAGTTAAATCCAGTTGTCAACTGGTCAAAAGTGGCATTTCCCAGGGCTCAGTACTGGGGCCAGTTCTCTTCACTATCTTTATCAGTGCTCTGGACAAGGGGATTGAGTGCACCCTCGGTAAATATGTAGACAGCACTAAATTGGGTGGGAATATTGCCCTGTTTGAGGGTAAGAAGTCTCTACAGAGAGGCCTGGACAGACTGGATTGATGGGCCAAAGCCAGCTCTGTGACTTTCAGCACAACCAAGTACTGGATCCTGCACCTGGGTCATGACAACCTCATGAAATTCTACAGGCTTGGGGAAGACTGGCTGGAAACCTGCTCAGCAGAGAAAGCTCTGGGGGTGTTGGCTGACAACCATCTGAACAAGAGAATGAGAACATGAGCAGTATGCTCAGGTGGCCAAGAAGGCCAGCAGCATCCTGGCCTGTGTCTGGAATGGTGTGACAAGGAGGAGCAGGAAAGTGGTTGTCCCCCTGCACTCAGCCCTGCTGAGGCCATACCATGAGTACTGTGTTCAGTTTTGTGGCCCTCACTACAAGAAAGGCACTGAGGTGCTGGAGTGTGTCCAGAGAAGACCATCTAAGCTGGTGAAGAGTCTGCAGAACAGCTCTTGAGAAGAGCAACTGAGATCTCTGGGGTTGTTTATCCTGGGTTGTTTAGGATGCTGAGGGGAGACCTTCTCCAGCTACCTGAAAGGAGGCTGCAGTGAGCTGAGTGTTGGTTTCTTCTTCATAGTAACAAGTGATAGGACAAGAAGAAATGGCCTCAAGAAGCAGCAGGGGAGATTGAGACTGGATATTAGAAGAAACATCTTCACTGAGACAGATAGCAAATGCTGGAAGAGGCTCCACAGGGAGGCAGTTGAATCACCTTCCCTGGAGGTGTTTAAAAGACAGAGATGTGGTGCTAAGGGACATGGTTTAGCACCAGGTTTGGTAGAGTTAGGGAATGGCTGGACTCAAGGATCTCAAAGGTCTTTTCCAACCAAAGCCATTCTATAATTCAATATATGACTGTACAACTTCTTAGGGGGTCAGAGACAGGACCTTAAGTGTCTGCTTGATATCTTTGCCTCTTAAATTTCTCCTTGAGATAAGCATAAGGTGAGTCTTGAGGAGCACCATGTAAATCTGGTTCCTTCCTCTCTCCTTATTTCATTTCCCCATCCATGAATGGTGTTTCCTCACTGCTCTGGTCCCCACACTGGTGTATGAGGCTTGGTCCTCTCTTAACTCCAAGTAGGAGTGATACTGCAGCACCCACAGAGACCAGCCTGCAAGAGTCCCTCAAAAAGAAAGGGAAAGCCCTGAGCTGCTGATTTTTGAACTCCCTTACAACAGAATAGAATTAACCAGGTTGGAAAAGACCTTTGAGATCATTGAGTCCAACCTATCACCCAGCACCATCTAAGCAACTAAACCATGGCACCAAGCACCCCAGCCAGTCTCTTCCTAAGCACCTCCAGTGATGGTGACTCCACCACCTCCCTGGGCAGCACATTCCAACGGCTAACAACTCTGTGAAGAACTTTCTCCTCACCTCCAGCCTAAACCTCCCCTGGTGCAGCTTGAGACTGTGTCCTCTTGCTCTGTTGGTGGTTGCCTGGGAGAAGACCCTTTTCACAGGCATGAACCAATTTGATTTTCATCTGCTGAGGCTGACAAAACCCACAAGGCCATCTGCAGGTAGCCAACCCACAGCACCTAAGGGGGGCACATCCAGTCTTCTGCATAAGCTCTCCACGGAACCACCCCCGGCCAATAGGTCCCATGGCCCCACACAACTCTTTTCCAGGAATCCCTGCCTTTAATGGCAGCATCTCAAACCACACCCCTACACCCCCACACCACGTAGGATGGAATTCCTCCTGGGTAATGAGCCAGACACTGCCAGGCAAATGCCCTTTGAGAAGGCTGAGGCTTTCTAGCACCATTCCAAGCTGCATTTCTCAAGAGTCCCCTCTGTGCTTTCCACACCCACGTCCTTGCTGAGGCTGTAAAACAGTTTCACCCACGCTTCACCCTCACCTCCAGCTCTTCAGGGGGACACTCTCTGTGATTTTGTGGATGTTGGTACAAAGATCATGTGTTGAAGATTTGGCCATGGTAAGGAATTAGAAAAACACAGCCAAAAGCCTAACTCGATACAAATATGTGATGCTTGTTCACGGGCAAGCCCCACGGATCACCGCTCCTCAAATAGGACCTGCAAGGCAGAGGTCTCTGGGCTGCCTAGTCATCTGAAGATGATTGTGAATAGCTACATATCACAGGATGATAGGGATTGGAAGGGACCTTTGAAGATCATCGAGTCCAAACCCCATGCCAAGAGCAGGACCAGAGAATCCAGCACTGGTCACACAGGAACACATCCAGATGGAGCTTGTAAGTCTCCAGAGAAGGAGATTCCACAACCTCCCTGGGCAGCCTGTTCCAGTGCTCTGTGACCATCCCAGTGAAGAAGTTCCTCCTCATGTTGAGGTGGAGCCTTCTGTGCTGTAGTTTCCATCTACTGCCCCTTGTCCTATCACAGGGTGCAACTGAGCAGAGCCTGTGCCCTGCCTCTTGACACCCAGCCCACAGGTAGTTGTAAACATGTATTAAATCCCCTCTCAGTCTTCTCTTGTCCAGATTAAACAGCCCCAGGTCTCTCAGCCTCTCCTCATAGGGCAGTGCTCCAGTCCCTTCATCATCCTGGTAGCCCTCCTTTGGACTCTCTCCAGCAGAATCCAACATACATATTTGGCTTTAAAATCTGGGGTTTAATTTTCTTTCTGAGTCCTTCCACTGAGTTGAGGCAGGAGGATAGGTGATAAACAGGGAAATGTCGGGGTGCTGCATGTTATTCTTGCACACCTCCCTGTGTGCTGATGGTGTCTGGTGATGGGTGACAGTGGAACTGGTCAAGCAGTGGGTCAGATGGAGCTTGTCAGAAGGAGGATGGGAAGGACAGTTGTGTCAGTGTTGTGATGTAGCTAAACATGATTCTCCTCAGCTGCTCGGAGAGGAGAGCAGCTTGAGATGTCCCTGCATGCTGCTTGGGTGGGGGGAGGTGTGTGTGTGGGGGGGTCGATTAGATGAGCTTTAAAGGTCTTCTCCAGCCCAATTCATTCTGTCTACGGTATGTTAAACAACAGTGAGGTGGCGACATCTGCAGGACAGCCTCTGATGAAGTCCTCTGCTCTAATCCTATCTCACAGGCTGAGGGAGCTGGGGTTGTTCAGCCTGGAGGAGGCTCAGAGGAGACCTTCTTGCTGTCCAAAACTACCTGAAGGGAGGTTGTAGCTAGGTGGGGGTTGGTCTCTTCTCCCAGGCAACCCGCATCAGAAGAAGAGGACACCGTCTCAAGCTGTGTCAGGGAAAGTTTAGGCTGGAGGTGAAGAGCAAGTTCTTCCCAGAAAGAGAGATTGGCCATTGGAATGTGCTGCCCAGGGAGGTGGTGGAGTCACCATCACTGGAGGTGTTCAAAAAACGATTGGATGAGGCACTTGAAGGCATGGTTTTGTTGTCATGAGGTGTTGGGTATGAAGTAATAGGTCGGACTCGATGATCTCTGAGGTGTTTTCCAACCTGGCTCTTTCTATGATTCATTTGTAGATGCAGGATGAAAGAAGACCAAAGCTACCCTGCTACTTCCCAACGCTGCTGGAGCAAGGCAAGACTACCGGCTCTGCCAGGTCTCATTTGCTGCCCTTCCCCAGGGCTGTGGGATACAGAGTGACAAAATCAAGCGCCCATGCTGCAGACACCTCGGCGCGCCAGCCAGCCCGCAGAGGCGCAGCACCTTGACCCCGGTGTGATTTGAACACACAGCCTTCTGATCTGGAGTCAGACGCGCTACCATTGCGCCACGAGGTCAGAGCTGGCAGCGCTGCTGGGCAAGCCTCACCCTGGAGTTATTGCTCGTGGGCTGCTCTTTGGGTTGAACTTCCACCACCCCACCCCCCAAACTATCACAGAAGAGGAGCTCCAGCCCATTGGACAAAGGACTGGGAGTATCTTTGCCAGCTGCCCTACTGAGCCTGCAAAGAGGGCTCCATGGTGGTTTTAGGCTGTGCCAAGAACATTTCCCACAGACACTGAACAGACAGTGATACCTCTGGATGTGAAAGGGAAAGGAATGATGAATTCTGAATAATCCCATTGGGCAGACTAGTAACAAAGTTAGTTAGTATAAGCTGACTTTCTCTCTTTTTGCTTCCTTTGCCCTGGCAGGTACCAGATTCTGGTTTCTGCTGGCTTTGCTGACCTGGGCTGCATTGCTTTGTTGTGGCCAAGTGTTAACAAACAGCTGTCTCTGCTTGCCTCAGTTCTTCTCTTGTCCCGTGTGCAGGGGCGAGGGAAGGGAGCAGGGAGGGGGAATGGAATGGAATGGAATGGAATGGAATGGAATGGAATGGAATGGAATGGAATGGAATGGAATGGAATGGAATAGAATTAACCAGGTTGGAAAAGACCTCGAGATCATCGAGTCCAACCTATCATCCAACACCATCTAATCAACTAAACCGTGGCACCAAGCACCCCAGCCAGTCTCTTCTTAAACACCTCCCCTGGTGCAGCCTGAGACTGTGTCATCTTGTTCTGGTGCTTGTTGCCTGGGAGAAGAGACCAACCCCCACCTGGCTACAATCACCCTTCAGGCAAATCTCTCAGACCCAGCACTGAAGCAGGACACAGAGACAGAGCACTCAGGATGCATCACCAGGCAGCTGGCAAAGCGGCTGCGCCAAGACACTGAGCACATTGCGCACGCCGCTTTGCAGTCCAGCTGATGCTCCTCTCTGCCTGATGCTGCTCTGGGGGCTCTTTGGTGGCTTCGGGATGGCTGCAGAGGATGCTCTGCAGAACAAAGGCCACAGCCAGCCTACCAGGCCCGGGGGGGCACGCAGGTGCAGGGGCCAGTGGCGCAATGGATAACGCGCCTGACTACGGATCAGGAGATTGTAGGTTCGACTCCTGCCTGGCTCGACACTTTTGGCCTGGCACCTGCCTCCTCCTCATACCTCAGCCACGGTTTTCCTTCTCCTGGCCATTGGACCTTCTGCAGGGAAAAAGTGCTGAAGTGTCTTGCTTGCCCTAAAGGAAGGAAAGTGTTCCTCCAGACCTTAGGGTGGAACTGTGCACTCCAGAAGGGCCAGAGCTGAGGCCTACACAGCAGTGAGAGACCCCAGAGCTAATTGTACAATATCAATAATGTTGGAAAAGACCTCAAAGATCATCAAGTCCAACCTGTCACCCAGCACCTCATGACTAACTAAACCATGGCACCAAGTGCCATGTCCAATCCCCTTTTGAACACCAGGGATGGGGACTCCACCACCTCCCTGGGCAGCACATTCCAACGGCTAACAACTCTCTCTGGGAAAAACTTTCTCCTCACCTCCAGCCTAAACCTCCTCTGGCGCAGTTTGAGACTGTGTCCTCTTGTTCTGGTGCTGGTTGCCTGGGAGAAGAGACCAACCCCCACCTGGCTACAACCTCCCTTCAGGTAGTTGGAGACAGCAAGAAGGTCTCCCCTGAGCCTCTTCTTCTCCAGGCTAAACACTCCCAGCTCCCTCAGCCTCTCCTCATAGGGCTTGTGCTCTAGACCTCTCACCAGTCTCATTGCCCTTCTCTGGACATGCTCCAGAATCTCAATGTTTCCTGAGCTGTCACCCTACAGACTGGACAGAGTCAGAAGTCTCAGGTTTGTTCTTACATATTCAACTTTGAGGCTCGCATTTGGTTTGCTGCTGGTTTTCGTTTCTTTGAGTAGTTCTGTGTGCACCATCAGAGAGCCCTAGGGGCATTACACACAGGCCACCTGCCTGCAGGACTGCCTCAAGCCTGGCCAAAGCATGATTCAGAAACCCGACCTTGTGATCCAGGTGCAGATATTCTGCCTTTGTGTCACAAAGTCAGGGTGGAGGCATGCAGTACCTGGGCCAGCAGGTCTAGGGAAGTGATTCTGCCCTTTTACTCTCCTCTCAAGACCTCAGGACAGGAAAGATATGTTGGAGTGAGTCTAGAGGAGGCCACAAGAATGATCAAAGAACTGGAAGCTCTCTGCTGTGAGGACAGGCTGAGAGAGCTGGGGTTGCTCAGCCTGGAGAAGAGAAGGCTTTTGGGAAGACCTTACTGCAGCCTTTCAGTACCTAAAGGGGCCAATCAAAAGGATGGGGCCAGACTTTTCAGCAGGACCTGCTGCAACAGAACAAAGGGTGATGGTTTTAAACTAAAAGAGGGGAGAGTTAGACTAGGGAGAAGGAAGAAAGCTCCTCTTCTCCAGAACAATTAAACCCAGTTCCTACTGCTTCTCCTCATACAGTGAGTGCTCCAACAGCAGCCATTTGTGGCAGCACTTCCAGTTTATCAGTGTCCTTATACTGGGGTTCCCAAAGCTGCAGGTAGTAGTCCTAATGTAAAGCATGAGCAAGCAGTGCGAGTAGAGGGATGCAGTAGTTACTAGGTGAGGGTGGTGATTCAAGGTGCCCAGTTCCACCATAAGGACTTGGGGGAACTCCACTTTTTGCCCTGCAGAAAGCCCTGAAGATGGGTGATGGCCAAGAGAAGGAAAAACCGTGGCTGAGGTATGAGGAGGAGGCAGGTGCCAGGCCAAAAGTGTCGAGCCAGGCAGGAGTCGAACCTACAATCTCCTGATCCGTAGTCAGGCGCGTTATCCATTGCGCCACTGGCCCCTGCCCCTGCGTGCCCCCCTGGGCCTGGTAGGCTGGCTGTGGCCTTTGTTCTGCAGAGCATCCTCTGCGGCCATCCCGAAGCCACCAAAGAGCCCCCAGAGCAGCATCAGGCAGAGAGGAGCATCAGCTGGGCTGCAAAGCGGCGTGCGCAATGTGCTCAGCGTCTTGGCGCAGCCGCTTTGCCAGCTGCCTGGTGAGGCATCCTGAGTGCTCTGTCTCTGTGTCCTGCTTCAGTGCTGGGTCTGAGAGATGCCATCAGAGATCAAACTGCAGTGAAGACAATCACAGGATCAACCTGGTTGGTAAAGACCTCCGAGATCATCAAGTCCATCCTATCACCTAACACAACCTGGCAACTAAACCATGGCTCCAAGTGCCACATCCAGTCTTTCTGTGCACACCTCCAGGGATGGTGACGATGTTCCTTCATGTCCTCTTGTCTGCTGAGGAAATCATCTCTTCAAAGAAACTTAGAATATTGGCCAAGAGTGGCCTGCCCTTGGTAAATCCCTGTTCACTCTTCCCAGTCACCATCCCACTCTTCACAGTCACCATCCCACTCTTCACCTGGGCATGGCTTTCAGGAGCACTTCATCCACAGCCTTCATGAGGGCTCTGAGGTAATGCTGACCAGATTAGTGCTCCCCACATCCTTCTCTTTCCTCTTCTTGAAAAAACCCTTTCATGTAGTCCTTCAGAAACCTCTCCCCATTGCCATGATCTTTCACTGAGTAATTGCACTTGACCACCTCCAGAAGTCCCCTCGTGTTATCCTCCCAGGTAAATACTTCAGTGGGTGAGTCCAAGTCCCCCAGGAGGGACTGACTCAGGAAGATTCTTGCACTTTGCTGAGAAAGGCTTCGTTTCCTTCAGCTTCTGGATGAGGCAAAATGGAGCAGTCACCCTGTGTTGGCCTTCACTCTGGTCATAGCCCACAGCCTCCACCTGCCACAGCATCTGTGCTGAAAGTAAAACTGTAGGTGTGGCATTCACCCTTCATCATTCCTGAGGTGCTGCTCTTAGCTGTGCAATGACCTGACAGAGCTCTGCCTCCCACATGGAGGAGATCCCTAGGAAAGCAGAGGGTGGCCAGCAGCACCCCTTGAGGCTGACCCCAGTGTGATTTGAACACACAACCTTCTGATCTGGAGTCAGCTGCACTGTCCTTGCACCACGAGGTCAGCACAGAAGAATACAGCTCCCCAACATAGACATCGGTATGGGGATGTCCTCTCTGTGGTGACCACACCTGTGATGTGTGGGTGCCCCACAGTAAGGCTGTAGAGAGGAAGGAGCAACCTGAGGAGAGGGTGACCAAGGCCTGGCTGCAGAGAGGCATCCAGGCTGCAAGGTGAAAGTGCAGGGATGGAGAGGGTGATCTGGAGGGTCAGTGTAGACCCTGCAGTGTGCCCCTCTTTGGGTAGCTCCATCAACCTCACAGTAAAGAAGTTTCTCCTCTTGTTGAGGTGGAACCTGCTCTCTTCCAGCTTGTACCCATCGTTCCTTGTCCTATCACTGGGCACCACTGAAAAGAGCCTGGCACCTCCACCCTGACTCACACCCCTCAGATTTGTGTAGACATTGATAAGGTCCCTTCTCAGTCTTCTCAAGACTAAACAGCCTCAGTCCTCTGAGTCTTTCTTCACAGGAGAGATGTTCAAGTCTCCTAATCACACCTTGAGTCCTGTGTCCAGCTCTGGGCCCCTCCATTTAGGAAAGATGTTGAGTTGCTGGAAGGTGTCCAGAGAAGGGCAACAAAGCTGGGGAGGGGGTTTGGAGCACAGGCCTGTGAGGAGAGGCTGAGGGAGCTGGGCTTGCTTAGCCTGGAGAAGAGGAGGCTCAGGGGAGACCTTCTTGCTCTCTACAACTCCCTGAAGGGAGGTTGTAGCCAGGTGGGGGTTGGTCTCTTCTCCCAGGCAACCAGCACCAGAACAAGAGGACACAGTCTCAAACTGCACCAGAGGAGGTTTAGGCTGGAGGTGAGGAGAAAGTTCTTCCCAGAGAGAGTTGTTAAGATGCTGGAATGTGCTGCCCTGGGCGGTGTTGGTGTCCCCATCCCTGGAGGTGTTCATGAGGGGATTGGACGTGGCACTTGGTGCCATGGTTTAGTAGTCATGAGGTGTTGGGTGACAGGCTGGACTTGACGATCTTTGAGGTCTCTTCCAACTTTATTGATTCTATGATTCCAAGGCAGGAAATGCTAGGAGGAGGTCTCCTGAGGTGGGATGCTGCTATAGCAACCTGAATGTGTCTAAAAGGAAGATGTCCACCTGTGCACTAGGCAGCAGAGCTTTTCAGTGTTACTATAAAGCAATATAAGATGATATGAAGTTAGAAAAAAACCCTTAACTTTATAGCTATACACTTCTGAATGTGAGCAACTTGTCCCTAAAATACAGAGTCTGACACCAAAACCCATTCCTGCTTTACAAATGTATTACTAATCACCATATATTTACTCTGTGACTCTTCAGTGCTGAAGGTGGAGCAGAAGGAGGCATCTCTCTTTGCATCTGAGCAAATCCTGTCCTTCCAGAAGGATCTTACTGTTCCTTCCTCTTCCAGCAAGTTGTGCCAGGGGAGGTTTAGGTTGCATATTAAGAAAAATTACAGTATCACAGTATCACCAAGGTTGGAAGAGACCTCAAAGATCATCGAGTCCAACCTGTCACCACAGACCTCATGACTAGACCATGGCACCGAGTGCCACGTCCAATCCCCTCTTGAACACCTCCAGGGACGGTGACTCCACCACCTCCCTGGGAAAATTCGTTCACTGGAAGGATTTTCAAACCCTGGAACAGGCTGCCCAGGGCAGTGATGGGGTCGCCATCCCTAGAGGGATTTAAAGGACGTTCAGATGCGGTCCTGAGGTGCATGGTTTAGTGGTGTCTCTGCAGTGTTAATTTGGAGCGGATCTTAAAGGCCTTTCTCCACCCAGACCGAGTCAATGCTGCTATTCTGCATTTTGCCACAAGAGGGAGCCATTAACTAGCGCATGGATTCCGCAAGCTGCAGAGCCAGGCTGGAGCCGCATTTAGCTCAGGGAAGGACCACCCCTTCCTAGCCCTGCGTGGAAATCCATCTTAGCTGCATCTGTGCTGTCATCCTGTACAGAAAACTGCTGCATGCTTCACCACCGACTGCAGCAGGCATACAAGCACGTTCTGGAAATACCGACTCATTGCTTCCCTATGTCCCCATCAGAAGAGGTGACCCTCCTGGTGGGAT
>CM037641.1:1383732-1412124 GCA_015227895.2 Colaptes auratus | reverse complement strand
TCAGTCTGGAGAAGAGAAGGCTCCCGGCAGATCTTATTGCAGCCTGCCAGTATCTGAAGGGGGCTACAAGACAGCTGGGGAGGGACTTTTGAGGGTGTCAGGGAGTGATAGGACTGGGGGGAATGGAACAAAACTAGAAATGGGTAGATTCAGATTGCATGTTAGGAAGAAGTTGTTCCCCATGAGGGTGCTGAGACACTGGCACAGATTGGCCAGGGAGGTGGTGGAAACCTCCTCCCTGGAGGTTTTTGCAGCCAGGCTGGATGTGGCTGTGAGCAACCTGCTCTAGTGTGAGGTGTCCCTGCCCATGGCAGGGGTGTTGGAACTGGATGATCCTTGAGGTCCCTTCCAACCCTGACAATTCCATGATTCTATAACCAGAGAGTATGCCCTATTAGGAAAGGGACACAGAGGAGGGATGCCTGGATGAGCTGGGCAGAATTTGCTCCTCTATGTTTTAATTTAAGCTTTTTTGCTTTCATTCACCCAAGTTCCTTCTCGGTGCCTATATCCAAGTGTCCAAATCATTTGTGCAGTTGTGGAGGTTTCATAGATTCTCAGAATGGTTTGGGTTGGAAGGGACCTGAAAAACCACCAAGTTCCAATTCCCCTGCCATGGATTTCCCACAGATTGACTTTTTCTGGCATGTGTAGATGGAAAAGGAGGTTAGCTCTAGTTCTTCACAAAAAGAGAGATTGGCCATTGGAATGTGCTGCCCAGGGAGGTGGTGGAGTCACCATCACTGGAGGAGTTTAAGAAGAGAGAGTATGAAGCACTAGGTGCCAATGGTTTAGCTGAGGAGATGGTGTTGGGTGACAGGTTGGACTCGATGACCTTGAAGGTCTTTTCCAACCTGGTTAATTCTATTCTATTCTATTCTATTCTATTCTATTCTATTCTATTCTATTCTATTCTATTATTTACTCTGCTCTATCTATTCTATTCTGTTCTATCCTATCCTATCTATCCTATCCTATCCTATCCTATCCTATTCCATTCCATTCCATTCCATTCCATTCCATTCCATTCCATTCCATTCCATTCCATTCCATTCCATTCCATTCCACTCCATTCCATCTCACTGAACTGTCTGCTGCTTTGTCCTCATACAGAGAAAGGGGATGGCCTGTGCCAGAGGCTCACTGCTCCCTGCAAGTCCCTGGTGCCCCAGAGACCCTGGGCACAGGATGAGTGGGAGATCCCCCGGGAGTCCCTGAAGCTCGTGAAGAAACTTGGCAGTGGGCAGTTTGGGGAAGTGTGGATGGGTAAGTACCACTCTCCCCATTCCAGGAGAAAAGACAAAACCAAACCAGGAGCAGAGGTGCTGTTTCCCTGAGACAGGGCTAGGCTTGGGAGGGGGGATTCTAAAGCATTAGCATACTTCTAGGCACTCACACAGCAGCAGGTGCCATCCTCCAGGCTGTGTGTGCACAGGGCACGAGTTTCATAAGCTAAATGCATGTGAGAGGTGTTGAAGTAACCATAGAATCATAGAATGGCCTGGCTTGGAAGGGCCCTCAGAGATCATCTCCTCCAACCTCTCTGCCATGGGCAGGGATGTCTCTCAACCAGACTTGGCTGCTCAAGGCTTCATCCAGCCTGGCCATGAATATCCCAGGGAGGAGGCAGCCACAACCTTCCTGGGGAACATATTCCAAAGTCTCAGCACCCCTGAACTGAGGAACTTCTTCCTAAGATCCAGACTGAACCTACTCTCCCTTATCTTAAAACCATTCCCCCTGGTCCTGTTGCTAGACATCCTTATGAAGAGTCTCCCTCCAGCCTTCCTGTGGGATCCCTTCAGGGATTGGAATATATCATCTCCTGAGAGAGGCTCTCATTCTTCCTGGGAATCCTGGGCATGGTTAGAATAGAATAGAATAGAATAGAATAGAATAGAATAGAATAGAATAGAATAGAATAGAATAGAATGGAATGGAATGGAATGGAATGGAATGGAATGGAATGGAATGGAACGGCACCAAGCACCCCAGCCAGTCTCTTCCTAAACACCTCCAGGGAGGTGACTCCACCACCTCCCTGGGCAGCACCTTCCAATGGCCAATCTCTCTTGCTGGGAAGAACTTCTTCCTAACCTCCAGCCTAAACCTCCCCTGGCACAGCTTGAGGCTGTGTCCTCTTGTTCTCTTCTTCTGGTGCTGGTTGCCCGGAAGAAGAAGAGACAACCCCTCCTGGCTACAACACCTCCCTTCAGGTAGCTGTAGAGAGCAAGAAGGTCTCCTGAGCCTCCTCTTCTCCAGGCTAAGCAACCCCAGCTCTCCTCAGCCTCTCCTCACAGGGCTGGGTTCCAAACCCTCTCCAGCTTTGTTGCCTTCTCTGGACACCTTCCAGCAAGTCAATGTCCTTCCTACATCCTAAGATACCCACAGTGCCTGGATGACACTACCCCACTTTTTCTGCTTCCCTGCTCCACTTTATAACCCAGATCTCAATCCCTTGCACCTCCCTGCCCACTGCTGTTCAGAGGGAGAGGATGTGGGGTGAGCTCAGCTTTCTTTGCTGTCCTCTTTGTGGTTGCCTGTTGCCTTGGCAATTGAGATTGTGGACAGGACCAGACTGTGTCAACATCCTGACTGCAGAGCCCTGGCTTTTCCATTGCATCTGGATTATTGGAGGACTCAGCTGGTGGGAGACTCCAGAGCTTTCACCCAGCAAGAGCCTTGCAAGGCTGGGATGACCACGAGAGGATGTGCTCACTGCATGAGTGTCCATCTCCCAGGGCAAGGATGATCCCTGATGAAGCCAGATGGAGTCACAGTTAGGCCATGCCTCTCCCTTCTCTCACACCAGCTGGCTGCTCAGTGCCCACTGCCATTTAGATTGACCATGCATTTCTTTTCTGAGAGACTGAAAGCTGTGGCTGGGGATTTCTGTTCCCTGTTCTTAATAGAGAGAGCCCATGGAGAGGTCAAAATTCCTCAGCTCATCATTATCCATCTCTCTGCAGGCTATTACAAGAACAACATCAAGGTGGCTGTGAAGACCATGAAGGAGGGCAGTATGGATCCTGAGGCTTTCTTGGCAGAAGCCAACTTGATGAAGAGGCTCCAGCATAACAAGCTGGTCCGGCTCTATGCAGTGGTCACCAAGCAGCCAATCTACATTGTGACAGAGTACATGGCCAATGGTAAAGAGCCTCACTGAGATTTTTGTTGGGCTCACAAAACCAGGTCAATGAGCCCCCTGGTACCTCCATATACCATGAGGAGTGGGGTAGAGGTACATTGTACCACATCTGTAAGCAGGAAAACTAAGTGACTAACTGCATCCAGTTCTGCAGCCCCTCTTACAGGAAGGATCTGGAGGGGCTGGAAAGTGCCCAGAGAAGGGCCACATGGATGAGCAGAGGGATGGAGCTGCTCTCCTGTGAGGACAGACTGAAAGAGTTGGGGCTGTTCAGTCTGGAGAAGGCTCCCAGGAGACCTAATTGTGGCCTTCCAGTATCTGAAGGGGGCTACAAGACAACTGGGGAGGGACTTGTTAGGGGCTCAGGGAGTGATAGGACTGGGGGGAATGGAACAAAACTAGAAATAGGTAGATTCAGATTGGATGTTAGGAGGAAGTTCTTCCCCATGAGGGTGGTGAGACACTGGCACAGGTTGCCCAGGGAGGTGGTGGAAGCCTTATCCCTGGAGGTTTTTGCAGCCAGGCTGGCTGTGGCTGTGAGCAACCTGCTGTAGTGTGAGGTGTCCCTGCCCATGGCAGGGGGATTGGAACTGGCTGAGCCTTGAGGTGCCTTCCAACCCTGACAATTCTATGGTTCTAAGATCCAGAAGTTTGTTTGTATGAATGGACTTCTTGGGCAACTAGATCCTGCCTTTTGTGGTCACATACTTCAAAATCTACTGCCCCAGATGGTGGTGCTCCCTTTGAAGAGTATTAAACATTCTCATCTCCACTGTTCCTACTGGAATTCTGATTCAGGTTTTTACTCCCCTCATGGTGAAATTGAAATGATTTTTTTTTTGCCCCTCTTGTCTATAAGGCTTTGAGTGGTGAATGTCAGGAAGTTTGCAAAAGGTCTGTGGAAGCTAGGGCTGGGAAATGGGCTGTGTTTGGGAACTTTCTCAGTGGAAGATGCTGTGGCAGACACTCATTATTGCTCCTCCAAGTTTCCTTGGGTGCAGGTAGAATGGAATGGAATGGAATGGAATGGAATGGAATGGGATAGGATAGGATAGGATAGGATAGGATAGGATAGGATAGGATAGGATAGGATAGGATAGGATAGGATAGGATGGAATGGAATGGAATAGAATGGAATAGAATAGAATAGAATAGAATAGAATAGAATAGAATAGAATAGAATAGAATAGAATAGAATTAACCAGGTTGGAAAAGACCTTTGAGACCATCAAGGCCAACCTATCACCCAACACCATCTAAACCATGGCACCAAGTGCCTCATCCAGTCTCCTCCTAAACACCTCCAGGATGGTGACTCCACCACCTCCCAGGGCAGCACATTCCAATGGCCAATCTCTCTTTCTGGGAAGGACTTCACCAAGCCCTTCCTGCAGGGCTGCTCTCAATCCCTTCCTCTCCCAGCCTGCATGATACCAGGGCATATCAATACAGAGAATGTCATGCTGGATTTGTTGCATATCATAGAATCATAGAATCAATAAGGTTGGAAAAGACCTCAGAGATCATCAAGTCCAACCTGTCACCCAGCACCTCATGACTACTAAACCATGGCTTCAAGTGCCACATCCAATCCCTTCTTGAACACCTCCAGGGGTGGTGACTCCACCACCTCCCTGGGCAGCACATTCCCATGCCCAACAGCTCTTTCTGGGAAGAACTTTCTCCTCACCTGGAGTCTAAATCTCCCCTGGCACAGCTTGAGACTGTGTCCTCTTGTTCTGGTGCTGGTTGCCTAGGAGAAGAGACCAACCCCCTCCTGGCTACAACCTCCCTTCAGGGAGTTGTAGACAGCAAGAAGGTCTCCCTGAGCCTCCTCTTCTCTAGGCTAGACAACCCCAGCTCCCTCAGCCTCTCCTCATATATGTTCCAATATGCAGCAGGGAAAGCAAACTACAGACTTACTCAGTGTCTCCTCTTTTGCAGGGTGTCTGCTGGATTACTTGAAAACAGAAGAAGGAAGCCAGCTGAATCTCCCCAAACTCATTGATATGTCTGCCCAGGTTAGTGACCAGCCCCTGGGAAAGTGACAGAAGCCCACGGTTTGTTATGCCTTGGTGAAACTGTGGGCTGGATTTGACCATCTTAGAGGCTTCTTTTCCCAAGCAAAACCATTCTGTGATTCCCACTTCCTGCAGCGTGTAAAAGCTTTTCCTGGAGAAAAACAGCACCTCCTGGTGTGCTCTCTTAGGGTTTCCCTCTCAGTCCCGGCGTGTTGTTAGTCCTGTCAGCAACGCTCTTCTGCTCTGCCAGCCCTTGAGAAATGGGGCTCGCTTCTCGATGGGTTTTGCTTTGGTCCTTGCTTTCCTTCTGTTGGTGGGGAAGGGGTTGGTTTGGTTTGGGTTTCTTTTGGGGCTCGGTTTGGGTTTCTTTTGGATTCGGTTTGGTTTGGGTTTCTTTTGGGGTTGCTTTGTGTTTCTTTTGGGTTTGGTTTGGTTTGTGTTTCTTTTGGGGTTGCTTTGTGTTTCTTGTTGGTTTGGTTTGTGTTTGGTTTGTGTTTCTTTTGGATTTGGTTTGGTTTGTGTTTCTTTTGGGTTAGTTTTGGGTTGGTTTGTGTTTCTTTTGGGGTTGGGTTGGGTTGGGTTTGTTTTGTGCTTTTGGGGTTGTTTTGGGTTTCTTTTGGGTTAGTTTTGGGTTGGTTTGGTTTGTGTTTCTTTTGGGGTTGGTTTGGGTTTGGTTTGGTTTGTGTTTCTTTTGGGGTTGTTTTGGGTTTCTTTTAAGTTAGTTTTGGGTTTGTTTTGGTTTGTCAGGTGGTAGCACCTAAGACTCTTACTGGGAAGGTTGTGAGTTCAAACCTGCAGTGGGCAGGAGTGTTCTCTCTGGGGACCAATGTCCTTTCACTTGGTGCCATGGTCTAGTCATGGGGTTTGTGGAGACAGGTTGGACTCGATGATCTTTGAGGTCTCTTCCAACCTTAGCAATACTGTGATACTGTGTTTCTTTTGGGGTTGGTTTGGGTTGGGTTTGGTTTGTGTTTCTTTTGGGTTAGTTTTGGGTTTGACTTGTTTTGTGTTTCTTTTGGGTTTGGTTTGTGTTTCTTTTGGGGTTGGGTTGGGTTGGGTTTGTTTTGTGTTTCTTTTGGGGTTGTTTTGGGTTTCTTTTAGGTTAGTTTTGGGTTTGGTTTGGTTTGTGTTTCTTTTGGGTTTCTTTTGGGTTTGACTTGTTTTGGGTTTCTTTTGGTTTTGGTTTGGTTTGGTTTGGTTTGGTTTGGTTTGTGTTTCTTTTGGGTTTGTTTTGTGTTTCTTTTGGGTTTGTTTGGTATTGGTTTGGTTTACTTTGTGTTTCTTTTGGGATTGTTTTGGGTTTGTTTTGGTTTTGGTTTGGTTTACTTTGTGTTTCTTTTGGGGTTGTTTTGGGTTTGGTTTGGTTTACTTTGTGTTTCTTTTGGGTTTGTTTTGGTTTGTGTTTCTCTTGGGTTTGGTTTGGTTTATGTTTCCTTTGGGGCTCTTTTGGGTTTTGTTTGTGTTTCTTTTGGGTTTGTTTTGTTTTGTGCTTCTCTTGGGTTTGGTTTGGTTTGGTTTGTGTTTCCTTTGGTGTTCTTTTGGGTTTTGTTTGTGTTTCTTTTGGGTTTTGTTTGTGTTTCTTTGGGTTTGCTGTGGTTTGTGTTTCTTTTGGGTTTGCTTTGCATTTCTTTCGGGTTTATTTTGTTTTGTGTTTCTTTGGTGTTTGTTTTGTGTTTGTTTTGGATTTAGTTTGTTTTGTGTTTCTTTTGGATTTGGTTTGCTTTGTGTTTCTTTTTGGGTTTGGTTTGCTTTGTGTTTCTTTTGGGTTTGGTTTGTTGCTGTTGTCTGCTGGTTTGGGGAGTGTTTTTTTGGGGTGTGTCTGATTTTGTTGGTTTGATTTGTGTGGTTTTTGTTTGGTTGCTTGCTTTGCTTTGTTTTTTCTGCCTTGCTGAATAGGAAATAAATTTCCTTCTCTTTTTACCAAAAGGAAGAAAAAGCTCCACAAATCGATTTTCAAGAGACTCTCAGTGGAGACACATGCTAGCTTTCAGCAGCTCTTCCATCCTTATGAACAGGCATGAAGGATGTTCATAATGGACTCACAAATCTGAGAATGTGGCTTCCTAGGAGGAAAAAAACCTTTAAGCTGGGTAGGGTTGTTTCCCTCCAAGCATGGTCAGGCTGTAAATGCCAGTAGTTGCAGCTGCACTGTCCAGAAGTGCATCTAAACCCAAACAGGTCTAAGTTCCAGGCTGGAAGGGACCTCCCAAGGTCATCCAGTCCAACCTCCCCACAGTCAGAGGGACATCCCCAACTAGAGCAGGCTGCCTAGGGCCTCATCAAGCCTCACCTTGAATATCTCCAGGGAAGGGACCTCAACCACCTCCCTGGGCAACTTGTTCAGTGTTCCACCACCCTCATAGTGAACAACTTCTTCCTGATATCCAATCTAAATCTGCTCTCCTCTAGTTGGAAGCCACTGACCCTTGACTTGTCACTGCAGGCCTTTGTAAACAGTCTCTCTCCATCCTTCCTGTAGCCCCCTTTGGGTACTGGCAGGCTGCTATTAGGTCTCCCTGGAGCCTCCTCTTCTCCAGGCTGAACAACCCCAGCTCCCACAGCCTGTCCTTGTAGCAGAGCTGCTCCAACTCCCTGATCATTTTTGTGGCCCTGCCCTGGAGCCTCTCCATCAGGTCCATGTTCTTCTTCCTATTTGGAGAGCTCCAGACCTGCACACAGTACTCCAGGTGAGGTCTCAGCAGAGCAAAGTGTCAGAATCAACTCTCTGGATCTGCTGGGATCACATCTTTTGATGGAGCCCAGGATGTGATTTAGAATAGAATGGAATGGAATGGAATGGAATGGAATGGAATGGAATGGAATAGAATAGAATAGAATAGAATAGAATAGAATAGAATAGAATAGAATAGAATAGAATAGAATAGAATAGACCAGGTTGGAAGAGACCTTTGAGATCATCAAGTCCAACCTATCATCCAACACCACCTAATCAACTAAACCATGGCACCAAGCACCCTACCCAGTCTGACTGGCCACCCTCCAGCCACTCTGACCCCAGCCTGTAGCACAGCATGGGGTTGTTGTGACCTAAGTGCAGCACCCAGCACTTGTTGAATGCCATCATGTTTTATTCTGCCCATCTGTCCAGCCTGTCAAGGTCCCTCTGCAGACCCCTTCTACCATCTAACAGATCAACACCTGCTCCCAACTTGGTTTCATCTACAAACATACTAATGATGGACTCAATCCCCTCATCCAGATCATCAATGAAGATATTAAAGAGCATGGGGCCCAGCACTGATCCTTGGGGCACACCACTAGTGACTGCCGCCAGCTGGCTGTGGCACCATTCACCACCACTCTCTGGGCTCGGCCCTCCAGCCAGTTCCTAACCCTGCACAAAGTGCTGCTGTCCAAGCCATGAGCTGACAGCTTGGTCAGGATGGTCCAAAGTCATCCATACTGCAGAACCCTTGGTTTTAGTAAGAACATTACCCCAGAGGCTGGCTTGATGTCTTTATGTGAAAAAGGGAAGTGCTGTAGGCAGAGCAATCTGCACCCAGCTGTAGTGGCAGGGGAGATCCAGAGCAAAGCTGCTGGCCAGCATGGTAGCTAGCCTTGAGGCAGGGACAGAAGAAGCTGTCAATGCCCAAGCACTGACCCAATGCAACATTCTGCACTGGCCATATGGAATAACAAAGTATTTCCATGTAGGTGCCTTGAAGTAACCTGGAGAAGGCTCAGGGCTCCTGTCTCTCCCAGGCATGAGAGTGGTACAGGTCTGACAACACACCAGCTGCAGGAAGCCCTGGGAGAAACTCATCTCAGAGCAGCCTCATGCACCCAGATCTCTTTGAGTTCAAGGTTGAAACCTTGAATATGATTGCATGACGTGGCCTGAAAGCCACCCACTACAGTGGCCAAATACTCCTCACAGCTGGCATCATCACTGGGCTTGAGCAATTGCCTGTGGGTGCTACCTCCCCAGGGGCACCTGGAAGCACTCACCCACCCTACACAACCCTCTGGCATCGCTCCAGGCTCTTGGCAACATCCTACACCACTTTGAGGACCAGGATAGTTGCAGGCCAGGCACAAGGTACCACCCTACAGGCGCCACCTGCAGCATGTGGGGTGGGAAGGACTTCCCCAACCCTCAAGGCAAAGCACAACTTTCGCCATTCACCCTCCCACCCAGGTACCACCTCCCCAGAGCAGGGATTCAAGCTCTCCCTGGGTATTTCTGGGAGCAGGACAGTCTCTTGAGCTCTTTGGCAATCTGTCCCTCTGTGGTGTCAGGATGACATCACAGCCCAACAGGCACCCAGCCCTCTCAAGCACAGTTTTGAATCCAGCAGCATCCGCTGGAGCTAAAATTAGAACCCTCTGGGCCAATGCTCTCGATCCTGTGGTCAGTCTCTAGGGTGCAAGCTCAGAAGCATGCTGGGCTGGAATGGGCCCCATCACTGGGTATTATCTCATTAACATCAGGACAGGAAATTACATCAATTCTTCCATTTTCCACTGCATCAAATGGCACTTGCTCTGCAGGGCTGTTGACACGAGTCAGAAGTGCAGCGTTGGAAAGTATGTGTTAGTATCCTGTTTGAAACCACAAGTAAGCCAAGGTGCTGATGTGAATCTGTATGGAGTGGAAATTTGCTCTGCCCTCACCCACAAGCCTATAAAAGCTTCAATAGGTACTAACATTATTAGCAGGGATTGCAAGCATCGACTCACCCTCCTGCTAAATGCCTGACCCAAATCGGAGGCTCAGCTCAGAGAGGAACTTTGTGATCTCCTCTCCTCTCCTCTCCTCACCGAACCTCTCCTATTAATCTCCTCCTCCAGACCTCTCCTCTACTCTCCTATCCTCTCCTCCCCTCTCCTATCCTCTAATCTCCCTCATCTCCTCTCCTCTCCTCTCCTCTCCTTCCTCTCCTCTCCTCTCCTCTCCTCGAGTCTCCTCGAGTCTCCTCGAGTCTCCTCGAGTCTCCCGAGGTCTCCTCGAGTCTCCTCGAGTCTCCTCTCCTCTCCTCGAGTCTCCTCTCCTCGAGTCTCCTCTCCTCGAGTCTCCTCCTCTCCTCTCCTCTCCTCTCCTCTCCTCGAGTCTCCTCTCCTCTCCTCGAGGTTTCCTCTCCTCTCCTCGAGTCTCCTCTCCTCGAGTCTCCTCTCCTCGAGTCTTCTCTCCTCTCTGAAAGCTCCTCTCCTCTTCCGAACCTCTCCTCTTCCTCCCTGCATCCAGGAATAAAAGATTGCTGATGTCATTCATTGAGGCTTGTCACACACCAAGCACCCCCCCAGGTGCACAGAGGAGCTGAACATTGCAAGGGCATCTTGGGAGCAAGAACCTCCCAAAGCAAAGTTTGGAGGTGGCTGAAGAATAGAATAGAATAGAATTAACCAGGTTGGAAAAGACCTTTGAGATCATTGAGTCCAACCTATCACCCAGCACCATCTCATCTAAACCATGGCACCAAGCACCCCAGCCAGTCTCTTCCTAAACACCTCCAGGGATGGTGACTCCACCACCTCCCTGGGCAGCACATTCCAATGGCTAACAACTCTCTCTGGGAAGAATTTTCTCCTCACCTCCAGCCTAAACCTCCCCTGGCACAGCTTGAGACTGTGTCCTCTTGTTCTGGTGCTGCTTGCCTGGGAGAAGAGACCAACCCCCACCTGGCTACAACCTCCCTTCAGGGAGTTGGAGAGAGCAAGAAGGTCTCCCCTGAGCCTCTTCTCCAGGCTAAGCAACCCCAGCTCCCTCAGCCTCTCCTCACAGGGCTGTGCTCCAGACCCCTCCCCAGCTTTGTTGCCCTTCTCTGGACACCTTCCAGCAACTCAACATCTTTCCTAACCTGAGGGGCCCAGAACTGGACACAGTACCTAGGCAGCACATGTCCAGAGCGAAGGATTTGTCCACAGATGCATTCTTCATCCCAGTCATATTTCTATGAGGCTCTGGGTCTTCTGCTCCAATGCATCCTGTGGATACCAGAGAGGAGAGCTGTGTTGTGTCCTGGGTCCTAGTCTGGATCGAGCACAGGAAAAGAAAATACAATCTCTTTTTTTGTTGTAGAGGGATCTCTGCCCCATCCCAAAGAAGGTCAGTGAGGGAGAGCACAGGAGGCTGCTGAAAAACATTCAGCTGCTCTCCTAGACCAGATTGGATGTGAGGAAGATGTTCTTCCCCATGAGGGTGGTGAGAGACTGGCACAGGTTGCCCAGGGAGGTGGTGGAAGCCTCATTCCTGGAGGTTTTTCAGGCCAGGCTGGATGTGGCTGTGAGCAACCTGCTGTAGTGTGAGGTGTCCCTGCCCATGGCAGGGGGGTTGGAACTAGATGATCCTTGAGATCCCTTCCAACCCTAACAATTCTATGACTCTATGATCTGGACTCTGCTCCTGTGACTGAAGGATGGGCAAGTCCTTTGATGATTTTTTTCCCCTTTTTGAATTCACACATTTGATCTGGAGTGCTTGTGATTAAAATCCCAACTAGAGAGGAGAGTCTTGTGGCAGACACTGTGAATGCATTGAGGAGGTTGCAGCTTGCCTTCAGCCTTCTGCACCTCATTGCAGACACGACTCAGCACTGTCACTCCTGAGCAAAACAGAGAGTGAAGCTTCTGTTCTGCTTGACTCACCTGCTTAAAGCTTTTGGTGGCTGGGTGGATGCTGGCAGAGCTGAACATATGAGCACATACATGGGCAAGCAATGTATGCATGTATGTCTCTCTCCACCTGTTTGTCTATCTGGCCACCCATCCACAGTGCATGGGCCATAGAACATGGAACTATAGAGTGGTTGGGGTTGGAAGGGACCTTTGAAAGCCATCCAGTCCACCCCAACCCCTGCAGTAAGTAGAATCATAGAATCAATAAGGTTGGAAGAGACCTCAAAGATCATCAAGTCCAACCTGCCACTGAACACCTCATGACTGCTAAACCATGGCACCAAGTGCCACATCAATCCCCTCTTGAACACCTCCAGGGATGGTGACTCCACCACCTCCCTGGACAGCACATTCCAACAGCCAACAGCTCTCTCTGGGAAGAACTTTCTGCCCACCTCAAGCCTAAACCTCCCCTGGCACAGCATGAGACTGTGTCCTCTTGTTCTGGTGCTGGTTGCCTGGGAGAGGAGACCAACCCCCACCTGGCTGCAACAGGGAGTTGGAGACAGCAATGAGGTCTCCCCTGAGCCTCCTCTTCTCCAGGCTCAACCACCCCAGCTCCCTCAGCCTGTGCTCGAGGCCTCTCCCCAGCCTCATTGCCCTTCTCAGGACATCTTCAACTGGATCAGGTTGCTCTGAGCACCGTTCAACCTCACCTTGAATGCTTCCCTCATTCATGTCCACACACATGCAGGCACGTGTCTCTCTCTGCATGCTGGGCTTCTGTGAAGGTGGGTGAGATGCAGGCAAGCTGGTTTCTTGTCAGGAGGAGGCAAGTGATGACGATGGGCTCTTCCTCCCCTCTCAGGTGGCAGAGGGAATGGCATACATCGAGCGCATGAACTCCATCCACCGCGACTTGAGAGCCGCCAATATCCTCGTCTCAGAGACACTCTGCTGCAAAATTGCTGACTTTGGCCTGGCCAGGATCATTGAGAATGAGTACTTGGCACAAGAAGGTTGGTGTCATCCCCACCATTGCCTCCCCAGCACCTTTCCCTGATCTCTAATCCTCCTGCTGTGCAGACATGCCCAGACCTGGGGTGTCCAAGGGCTGGGACCAGGCGCAGAGCGTGGTGGCTGGTGGCATGAAACCAGAGCCCCCTTGCTGCTGCAACCAGCACCCAGAAAGCAGGCAGAGCAAGCAGGAGAGCCAAATATGGGGTCCTAGGAGAGACAGCAGAGCCTGGGGACAATAAAGAACAAGTGAGGTTTGCAGAGGAAGCAGGAGAAATGTCTCTTGGTCCTGTTTGGAGGAGCCTGCTGAGTCTCAGGTTGTGTTCCTAACATGAGGAAAAACTTTCCTGAGGGTGACAGAACTTGGGACCAGGCTGCCCAGAGAGTCTGTGGAGTCTCCTTCTCTGGAGAGATTCCAAACCTCCTTGGACACGATCCTGGGCAACCTGCTCTGCTTCTTTAGCAGTGGGATTGGATTTGATGATCTCCAGAGGTCACTTCCAACCCCTACCACTCCGTGATTCAGTGATTGTGTTACTGGAGAAACCTGACCTCAGTGAATGAGGCCTGCTGCCTGTGCCTGTGTTTTCCCAGTGAGTCAGTCCAAAGGGAAGGAAATAGCAGTGTCACTCAGTCATCACACTGCAGAGGGGAGCTGGAGAGACCAATCTGGACAGCTGCTCTCCATGCAGGCTGCTCTCAAAGCCTGTATGGATATTAAGAATACAGAATCACAGAAACATTCAGGGTGGAAGAGACCCTCAGGGTCACCAAGTCCAACCCAGAGCCCTACTCTGCAAGGTTCACCCCTAAACCATACCCCAAGCGCCACATCCAAACCACCTTTAAACACATCCAGGCTTGGTGACTCCACCACCTCCCTGGGCAGCACCTCCCAATGCCTGACCACTCTGGCTGGGAAAAAAATGCTTCCTAATGTCCAGTCTAAACCTAACCACCTAACCAGTTGTGCCTTGAGGCCATTCCCTCTTGTTCTATCATCACCTGTGAGAAGAGACCAGCAGCAGCCTCTCCACATTATCCTTTCAGATAGTTGCAGAGAGCAATGAGGTCACCCCTCAGCCTCCTCTTCTCCAAACTAACCATCCCCAGCTCCCTCAGCCGCTCCTCATAAGATTTATTCTCAAGGCCCTCCACAGCTTCCTTGCCTTCCTCTGCACTCACTCCAGCACCTCCACATCTCTATTCATTGAGGTGCCCAAACCTGGACACAATACTCAAGGTGTGGCCTCACCAGAGCTGAGTACAAGGGGACAACCACCTCCCTGCTCCTGCTGGACACCGCATTTCTGAGAGAAGCCAGGCTGCCCTTGGCTTCCTTGGCCACCTGGGCACACTGCTGGCTCATCTTCAGCTGCTTTCTGCCAGACAGCTTTCCAGCCACACTGCCCCAAGCCTGTAGCGTTGCTTGGGGTTGTTGTGACCCAAGTGCAGGACCTGGCACTTGGCCGTGTTGAACCCCAGGAGATGCTGTACCCTCACAGGCTACTTCCCTTCACTTCCTCCGGACAGGTGCCAAATTCCCCATCAAATGGACAGCCCCAGAGGCCATCAACTTTGGAGTTTTCACCATCAAGTCTGATGTGTGGTCTTTTGGAATCCTCCTGACAGAAATCATAACCTATGGCAGGATCCCTTACCCAGGTACGAGCGGGCTGCACGCGCAGGAGGAGCGGGAACTGGCTTCAAGGCCACCCAGTGCTGCTTAGTTTCATAGTTTCATAGTTTCAGTTAGGGTTGGAAGGGACCACAAGGATCAGCTAGTTCCAACCCCCCTGCCATGGGCAGGGACACCTCACACTACATCAGGCTGGCCAGAGCCTCATCCAGCCTGGTCTTAAACACCTCCAGGGACGGAGCCTCAACCACCTCCCTGGACAACCCATTCCAGGGCCTCACCACCCTCACAGTGAAGAACTGCTTCACCCTTGGAGGCACACAGCCAAGCGTGCACATGTGTGCCCACCCACCCCCCTCACCCTCCCCCACATGTCTTCATGCTGGGTTTCTTTTCCTAGGCTCCCATGAGCCCCAGTTCTACCTGTGCTAGGCAAAACCTGTGGAGGGAAGTCAGGGAGGGGACAGAGGGATGGAGCAGGGGGCACAGCCCTGAAGAAGGGATGCTTCCAGATACTGCCCAGAATCTCAGTCCTTTATGCTCCTCCAGCTCTGCCTGGGTGTGAGCTACTGGCATCACTGAGCTTCGCCCCCAGGGTGCTGAATAACTCAGAATCACAGAAATGTTCAGGTTGGAACAAACCCTGAGGATCACCAAGTCCAGCCCAGAGCCCTACTCTGCAAGGTTCACCCCTAAACCATATCCCCAAGCACCACGTTCGAAGCACCTTTAAACACATCCAGGCTTGGTGACTCCACCACCTCCCTGGGCAGCACATTTCAGTGCCTGACCACTCTGGCTGGGAGAAAATGTTTCCTAATGTCCAGTCTAAACCTAACCAGTTGTATCTGGAGGTCATTCCCTCTTGTCCTATCACTAATTACCTGTGAGAAGAGACCAGCAGCAGCCTCTCCATAGCTTTGAAACCCATCCAGGAACAGGCACTCCACTGGGCCAGGCCTTGGCAACCCTCAAGGGGAAGAAATTGTTCTTCATGTCCAACCTAAACCTCCCCTGGCACAACTTGAGGCTGTGTCCTCTTGTCCTAGCACTTTTGTTCCTTGGGAGAAAAGACCAACCCCACCTGGCTCCAGCCTCCCTTCAGGGAGTTGCAGAGAGCCAGAAGGGCTTCCCTCAGCCTCCTCTTGTCCAGGCTAAGCAATGCCAGCTCCCTCAGCTGCTCCTCACAGCCCATGTGCTCCAGGCCCTTCCCCAGCTTTGTTGCCCTTCTCTGGCCGCACTCCAGCACCTCAGCGGTCTTGGAGTGAGGGGCCCAAACCTGACCCCAGGACTCACAGTGCAGCCTGGTTGTGTGTCCCGGCTGCCTGCCGCACGCCAGCCGCGCTGCGGGGACTCCCCCAGCAGGAAGGCTGCTGCAGGTCTTCTCTCACTTTGCTTTTCTCTCCCTCCAGGGATGACCAACCCCGAGGTGATTCGCAACCTGGAGCGGGGCTACCGCATGCCCTGCCCGGACCTGTGTCCCCTGGAGCTCTACAACATCATCCTGAAGTGCTGGAGGAACAAGCCCGAGGATCGCCCCACCTTTGAGTACCTGCAGTCTGTCCTCGAGGACTTCTACACCGCCACAGAGAAGCAGTACGAGCCAGAGCCTCAGCAGTGAGCCCACCCCTGGCGCTCCCTCCCCTGGGGGCAGAGCTGGAGGACAGCGCCGCTCAGCAGCGGCTCCGCTCAGACCCTTTCTCTCGTGTGCCACGGCGATGCGTTTAGGGACCGGGAAGGAGGAGAGGCGTGAGGGTGCTGCGTGTTGCCAGCTCTGTGGTTACCGTGGGGACTATGAGGTGGCTGAGAGCTGGCACAGCTCCATCCTCATCCACCTTGGAGTTCTGTACCCACTTCACAGATATCATGAAGAGCAGCAAGCTCCTTCGTGACCCACCTGGACACAGTGAAGCTGCTCAGCCCCACAGCTGCAGCCCCAGGAAGAAGGGGCAATGGCTGAGGCTGAGGTAGGGGCATGAGGGTGCACAATCTCTCTCCCCATTCTGATGCCACTGCTGGCAATACTACACCTCCCTTCATGCCACATGTTGGGGTGGCATCATGTCCTGGCTGCACCTCCTTGGGCCACACCGTTCCCACAGGCTCTGGAGCAGCCTCTCCAGGAGGTGCCATTTCTCTGCCCCAAGTCAATAATAAAGAACTGGAAATGGCCATTTCCTACTTCTTTATTCAGGCTGCTCAGGGTGAGCATAGGGCTCTTGTGCTTCCTATCCCCATTTCCAGCCCATGCAGGAGAAGGGGAGAGGTCATGGAGCTCCCCTATTATGACAGGAAAAGGGCTGCTGGTTTTCAACTGAAAGAGGGGAGGTTCAGACTAGATAGAAGGAAGAAATGGTTTGCTCTAGGGGTGGTGAGACATTAGCACAGGGCTGCTGGTTTTAAACTGAAAGAGGGGAGGTTCAGACTAGATAGAAGGAAGAAATGGTTTGCTCTAAGGGTGGTCAGACATCAGCACAGGTTGCTCAGAGAGAGGGTGGATGCCTCATCCCAGGAGCCATTCCAGGGCAGGTTAGATGGGGCTCTGAGCAACCTGCTCTAGTTGAAGATGTTCCTGCTCATTGCAGGTAGGTTAATCTAGATGCTCTGTAAAGGTCTCTTCCAACCCAACCCAGTCTATGGCTGTATGCTTGCCTGAGCTGTCTCACTGGAAGGCAGCTGGTTGAAGCAGAAGTGCACAAACAATGCAGCAAACGGAACTCCTCCAGCTCTTAGAGCTGCAGAGGCAGATAAAAAGCAAAGGGAGCCTCATTTTTAGCTTTTGTCCTCCAAGCCCTTGCTTTGCACACTGCAGATAGCAAGGACCACAGGAAGAAAGGCTGAGAGAGCTGGGCTTGTTCAGCCTCGAGAAGAGGAGGCTTAGGGGACCCCTTATTGCCATGGACCAGCACACAAACGGTGCCTGCTCGCTGCAGGGCGGTGGGACTAGAGATACTGGAGGGAAGGGATGCCATCCAGAGGGACCTGGACAGGCTGGAGAGGTGGGCACAAGCCAACCTCATGAGCTTCAACAAGACCAAGGGCAGGGTCCTGCATCTGGGTCGAGGCAACCCCAGGCACAAATCCAGGCTGGGTAGGGACCGGCTGGAGAGCAGCCCTGAGGAGAGAGACTTGGGGGTGCTGGGGGAGGAGAAGCTCACCAGGAGCTCTCAGTGTGCACTTGCAGCCCGGAAAGCCAATAAGATCCTGGGCTACATCAGGAGAAGTGTGGCCAGCAGGGCAAGGGAGGGGATTCTCCCCCTCTACTCAGCTCTGCTGAGACCCCACCTGGAGTACTGCAGCCAGTTCTGGAGAGAGGGATCTGGAGGTGCTGGAAGGTGTCCAGAGAAGGGCCACGAGGATGAGCAGAGGGCTGGAGCACCTCTCCTATGAGGACAGACTGAAGGAGTTGGGGCTGCTCAGTCTGGAGAAGAGAAGGCTCCCAGGTGACCTCATTGTGGCCTTCCAGTATCCTGAAGGGGGCTACAAGAAGGCTGGGGAGGGACTTCTCAGGCTCTCAGGTAGTGCTAGGACTAGGGGGAATGGAATGAAGCTGGAGGTGGGGAGATTCAGGCTGGATGTGAGGAGGAAGTTCTTCCCCATGAGAGTGGTGAAGCCCTGGAATGGGTTGTCCAGGGAGGTGGTTGGGGTCCCGTCCCTGGAGGTGTTTAAGCCCAGGCTGGATGAGGCTCTGGCCAGCCTGATCTAGTGTGGGGTGTCCCTGCCCATGGCAGGGGGGTTGGAACTAGCTGATCCTTGTGGTCCCTTCCACCCCTGACTGATGCTATGATACTATGATACTCTGTCGTTCCCGTCCGACCTAGACCGTTCTGCGCTTCTGTGCCCGGAGGCAGAAGAGCTTTTCGTGGTGTGGCCACGAGATGTCCCTCCACCCCCGCGAATCTACGTGGCGTCAGCCACCCGGCTGATGGGATGGGGAATGAAACATTTATTTATACAGAAAAATACCTCAGAAATAAAAATCTACCCTGCTTGCTTTACTGACAGCTTCACTGCACCAGCTCCTGCTGCAACCTCCGTGCATCACACCAGCCCCAGGGTGGGTCCCAGTCCACAGCCAGCACCAGGAGGGTTCAAAAGTGTCTCAAGAAGGATATTGAGACACTTGAACGTGTCCAGAGAAGGGCAACGAGGCTGGGGAGAGGTCTGGAGCACAGCCCTGTGAGGAGAGGCTGAGGGAGCTGGGGTTGCTTAGCCTGGAGAAGAGGAGGCTCAGGGGAGACCTTATTGCTGTCTGCACCTACCTGAAGGGAGGTTGTAGCCAGGTGGGGGTTGGTCTCTTCTGCCAGGCAACCAGCACCAGAAGAAGAGGACACAGTCCCAGGCTGTGCCAGGGGAGGTTTAGGCTGGAGGTGAGGAGAAAGTTCTTCCCAGAGAGAGCTGTTGGCCATTGGAATGTGCTGCCCAGGGAGGTGGTGGAGTCACCATCCCTGGAGGTGTTCTGCTGCTGGTTGCCTGGGAGAAGACACCAACCCCCTCCTGGCTACAACCTCCCTTCAGGTAGCTGTAGACAGCAAGAAGGTCTCCCCTGAGCCTCCTCTTCTCCAGGCTAAACAACCCCAGCTCCCTCAGCCTCTCCTTGTAGGACTTGTGCTCTCCAGACCTCTCCCCAGCCTCGTTGCCCTTCTCTGGGCACGTTCAAGAGTCTCAACGTTGTCTCCCTCCCCCTCCTTTGCAGAGTCACAGCTAGGAGAAGGAGCATGCAGGGTCTGTTTTAGGATTCACAGGAGGCCAAAGTCTCTGGACTGTGCCTCCTGCTGAAGCTGTTAGGAAGAAGTTCTTCCCCATGAGGGTGGGGAGACACTGGCACAGGTTGCCCAGGGAGGTGGTGGAAGCCTCAGCCCTGGAGGTTTTCAGGCCAGGCTGGATGTGGCTGTGAGCAACCTGCTGTAGTGTGAGGTGTCCCTGCCCATGGCAGGGGGATTGGAACTGGCTGATCCTTGAGGTCCCTTCCAACCCTGACAATTCTATGATTCTGCTGGCTTATGCAGTCTGTAAGTGTCATCCCCTGCATCCTGAAGAGGAAAGTTTCCAGAGATGAGGCATCCACCACCCCTCTGGGAAACCTGTGCCAGTGCCTCCTCACCCTCAGAGTAAACAATTTCCTCCTTCTCTCTAGTCTGAATCTTCCCTCTTTTAGTTGAAAAACTTCTCCCCTTGTCTCACTCTCCTCTGTCCCCATCTTTCTTACAGGTCCCTTTAGGTACTGAAAGGCTGCAATAAGGTCTCCCTGGACCTTACTCTTCTCCAGGCTGAACAACTCTGACTCTCTCAGCCTGAGCTCAAAGGAGAGGTGTTCCAGCTCTTGGGTCATTTACTTCACCTCCTCTGCACCTGCTTCAACAGGTTCACATCTTTCCTGGGCTGAGGACTACTGTAGATGGGGTCTCACCAGAGCAGAGTAGAAGGGCAGAATCTCCTCCCTCAAGGTGAATCCAAGTGTTCCCACCAGCTCCACAAGTACAAGGTGCCTGCAGCATGTCAAGCTGTTAGGAAAAAGCAAGGCAGGGCCTCCAAGGAAGGGAGGTGGTGAGGAGCCCTCACCTTGTTCTGTTTTACCTCCACCTACACAGGGCAGAGCAAATATCCCCTGGTAAATAGTGCAGAGCAAACAAGAGCATCAATGTTCTGCCAGCCTCAGCCCTGGTCTCCAAAGCTGCTGGCCAAAGGGAACACTGACTACTTTTTTGTCATGAGTGGCCCTTCCCTGGGCAGGCAGCTGGCTAGTCTAATGATTACAGCCAAAGGAGACGTCATCCAGATGCTTCTCCAAGGAGAAATCTTGGTTCAAATCATCCCCAAGGGCTGATGGTGCTCCATGTTGGGTCTGAAAGCTATCCATTTTATAACAGAACAGAATTAACCAGGTTGGAAAAGACCTCACAGATCCTCAAGTCCAACCTATCACCCAGCACCATCTCATCAACTAAACCATGGCACCAAGCACCCCAGCCAGTCTCCTCCTAAACACCTCCAGGGATGGGGACTCTACCACCTCCCTGGGCAGCACATTCCAATGGCCAATCTCTCTTGCTGGGAAGAACTTCTTCCTAACATAACATCCAGCCTAAACCTCCCCTGGAGCAGCTTGAGACTGTGTCCTCCTCTTCTGCTGCTGCCTGCCTGGGAGAAGAGACCAACCTCTGCCTGGCTACAACCTCCCTTCAGGGAATTGTAGAGAGCAAGAAGGTCACCCCTGAGCCTCCTCTTCTCAGGCTAAGCAACCCAGCTCCCTCAGCCCTCCTCACAGGGCTGTGCTCCAAACCCCCCCAGCCTTGTGCCCTTCTGGACACGTTCAAGAGTCTCAATGTCCTTCCTAACCTGAGGGGCCCAGAACTGGACACAGGACTCAAGGTGTGGCCTAACCAGTGCTGAGTACAGGGCAGAATGACCTCCCTGCTCCTGCTGGCCACACTGTTCCTGATGCAGGCCAGGATGCCATTGGCCTTCTTGGCCACCTGGGCACACGGCAGGCTCATGTTCAGCCTACTCTCAACCAGTACCCCCAGGTCCCTCTCTGCCTGGCTGCTCTCCAACCACTCTGCCCCCAGCCTGTAGCACTGCCTGGGGTTGCTGTGGCCAATGTGTAGAACCCAGCACTTGGAGTTGCTAAATGCCAAAGGCAGACATCCTAGTGCCTGTGTCTTTGTGAGAGCAGGAGAGCTCCCCCAGCCTTTCATCTCTATATTTAACTCGCCCTCACCTGATCCCTCTTCCTGGCCTTCTTATCTTCCTTCCCTTTTGGTCCAGGGCAGGCTGAAGCCACAGGGTGGAGACAGAAGAAAGGCAGGACATGGAAGTTCTGATGTAGTCAGTCTCCACCCTGGGTTGGGGATCTCAGAATCCTAGGGTTGTAGACTGAGCTGGGCTGGAAGGGGCTTTCCAAGCTTGCCTAGTCCAACCTCCCTGCAGTGAGCAGGAACATTTTCAACTGGAGCAGGTTGCTCAGAGCCCCATCCAGCCTGACTTGAAATGTTTCCAGAGATGGGGCATCTACCACCTCTCTGGGTGACTCATGCCAGTGTCTTACCACCCTGTGTAAACAATTTTTTCCTCCTCTCTAGTCTCAGTCTCCCCTCTTTTGGTTTACAACCACCACCACTTGTTATGGCTCAACAGGCCCTGCCAAAACGGCTGTCCCCATCTTTCTTGTTAAGGATGCCTGGGGGGGTGATGTCTCCCCACCAGAAAAGGGCACAAATGGGAAAGGGACTCAGGGCCTCAGCCTAGTGCAGAGCCCAGGAAAGCATCCCCTGCCCCACGCAGCAGCAGCCCTCACACACCCTGTGCTTTCCCTGCTGGACACCCAGCTGCTCTGAGCAGCTACATGTGGGAACCTTTGCCCTAGGTTTTCTCACCAAGATCAAACCTTCAGAGCAAGTGGCCTGCCCCATCCAGGAGGGCAGAAATTAACAGCACCACAAAGCCTTCAGCACTTGAAATTGGACCCTGCCCTACGGCTTCCTTCCACAGGGCTGTTCTGGCTGGTGTGGAACCTCCAATACCTTCAACTTTGAAGCCTACTCATTACAGCTGTGCTAGTTACCAGGGAAGTCACTGGTAACTGGTTAGGCCACACCTTGAGTCCTGTGTCCAGTTCTGGGCCCCTCAGTTGCTGGAACATGACCAGAGAATGGCAATAAAGCTGAGGAGGGGTCTGGAGCACAGCCCTGTGAGGAGAGGCTGAGGGAGCTGGGGTTGCTTAGCCTGGAGAAGAGGAGGCTCAGGGGAGACCTTCTTGCTCTCTCCAACTCCCTGAAGGGAGGTTGTAGCCAGGTGGGGGTTGGTCTCTTCTCCCAGGCAGCCAGCACCAGAACAAGAGGACACAGTCTCAAGCTGTGCCAGGGGAGGTTTAGGCTGGAGGTAAGGGAGAAAGTTCTTCACAGAGAGAGTTTTTAGCCACTGGAATGTGCTGCCCAGGGAGGTGGTGGAGTCACCATCCCTGGAGGGGTTTAGGAGGAGACTGGCTGGGGTGCTTGGTGCCATGGCTTAGTTGATGAGATGGTGCTGGGTGAGAGGTTGGACTCAATGATCTCAAAGGTCTCTTCCAACCTGGTTAATTCTGTATTCTGCAAAGACAAAAAGCCTGCCCTCTGATCCTGATCTGGCCAAGTCCACACTACTAATCCTTCTCAGCCTCCTGAAGAGGGTGAACAGATCCCAAATACATTTTAGGGATGGTCTGTGATGTGTGCTGTCTCCAGCCTCATGCCCAGGGATTGTTTGGGTCTGTGCTGGCTGGGATGGGCAGAGCTGATGCTGGGAGCATGTTAACCATTCAGCAGTGCAGACTGATCAAATTCCTGGCTGTGCCACATTTACCAGCACAGATACATCCACTAAGCCAAATTTGGCCTGAAACCACTAACTTGGGTTTTCATGGACAGAGCCACCCCACTCCATGGGTCAGCAGCACAGGGAAGATTCATCAGCCCAACTTGTATCAGAAATCATGTGAACAGAAGGACAAGAGGAATGCCTGTCCCATTGGGCTCGGCACTGCTGAGGCTGCACTTTGAATACTGGGTTCAGTTTTGGGCCCCTTCCCATGAGAAGGACACTGAGGTGCTGGAGCATGTCCAAAGGAGGGCAACAGAGCTGGTGAAGGGCCTAGAGGACAAGCCTTGTGTGGGAAGTGGGGTTGTTTTGTCTGGAGGAAAGAAGGCTCAGGGTAGACCTTGCTCTCTGCAGCTCCCTGCAAAGAAGTTGTAGGGAGCTGAGAGTCAGCCTCTTCTCCTGAGTAACAGGACATGAGAAAAAGGCCTCCAGTTGTGACAGATGAGGTTTAGATTTGCTATTGGAAGAAACTTTGTCACCAAAAGGGCTGTGAAGCCCTGGAACAGGGTGCCCAGGGAAGTTGTGCAGTCGTCACCTCTGGAGGGATTTAACAGCCCTGTGGATGTGGTACTGAGGGAGATGGTTTAGTGGTGAGCTGGCAGTGCTGGGTTAATGGCTGGATTTGATGCTCTTAAAGGTCTCTTCCAACCACAACTCTTCTGTGAATTTGTGACCAAGGAAAAGCCCCTCTGCCATCTGTGGCCTGGCAGGTACTGATCCTGGGTGTTTAGATGCTAACATAGGTTCCCAGTCCTAAACCTCGATGGGCCAGGAGCCCTCAGTGTGGACTGTATCTCTCGATCTCCTCCCCTGGAGCTGTGCAGGGTTGCCACACAGCTCATGTCACTCTGTAGGTGGTCCTCCAGCCCCACCGCATGGTCGCTTCCCTCTGATAACTCTGAGGTCCCAAAGGTCAACCCAAGGGCAGTGGGTGGACATGGATCAACCAGCTTCGACATGCTGCACTCCAGGAGTAGCTGTGTTTAGACCCAGCAGCTCTCTGATCTTCAATAACCTGGCAGCAGCTTGTAAACAGTGGGCTTGACGTGATAGCATCCTCAGTGAGCAATTTACACCCTTCCCCCCGGCCCCCCTACTCTCCTCTCACTCCCACAGCAATGGAAGCCTGAGGGAGAACCATTCTTGGAGCCAACATCGCTAAGAGAGGCTCAGTTTGTGGCTGAGTGTCCACTGTGGTGGGATGTGGAGGCAAGGAAGGCTGAAGGGATGGGAGCAGCAACGTGAGTGTGCTCTCCATGCTCACCTTTGTGTGCTTGATGATAGAGAAGCACAGCTAGGTGCTTCGGAAACGTTGCCTTGGCTGCTCTCTTGTGTTTTTTGTGTCTAAGAAGAGTGGAAGACTGTAAAGCCTTCAGCATGTACCTCTAACCCCCTAACCCCAAGGTGTGATCTGCAAATCTGAAGCTGTTTGTTGGGATAAAAGCAGCACCCACCAGGCAGGTGAGCTGAACACGGCTCCTGTTTCTCTGTCTCAGCTCCTTGTGTACATGTGGGGAAGGTCAGAGACCCAGGCACAGGCTGTGCTGGACTCAGTGGGTCTCTCACAGCCTTGTCCTCCTTGGATGCAGGACAGGATAGCAGCTTGGTTCACTGCAGAGGAAATGCCCAAATAGAATCATAGAATCATAGAATCAGAAAGGCTGGAAAAGACCTCAAAGATCATCAAGTCCAACCTGTCACCCAACACCTCATGACTACTAAACCATGGCACCAAGTGCCACGTCCAATCCCCTCTTGAACACCTCCAGGGATGGTGACTCCACCACCTCCCTGGGCAGCACATTCCAGTGGCTAACAACTCTCTCTGGGAAGAACATAATCCTTACCTCAAGCCTAAACTTCCCCTGGTGCAGCTTGAGACTGTGTCCTCTTCTTCTGGTGCTGGTTGCCTGGGAGAAGAGACCAACCCCCACCTGGCTACAACCTCCCTTCAGGTAGCTGTTGGCAGCAAGAAGGTCTCCCCTGAGCCTCCTCTTCTCCAGGCTGAGCAACCCCAGCTCCCTCAGCCTCTCCTCACAGGGCTGTGCTCCAAACCCCTCCCCAGCTTTGTTGCCCTTCTCTGGACACCTTCCAGCAAGTCAACATCTTTCCTAACCTGAGGGGCCCAGATCTGGACACAGGACTCAAGCTGTGGCCTAACCAGTGCTGTGAGTACAGGGCAGAATGACCTCCCTGCTCCTGCTGGCCACATGTTCCTGATGCAGGCCAGGATGCCCTTGGCCTTCTTGGCCACCTGGGCACACTGCTGGCTCATGTTCAGCTGGCTGTACCTCCAGGTCCCTTTCTGTCTGGCAGCTCTCCAGCCACTCTGTCCCCAGCCTGTAGCTCTGCATGGGGTTGTTGTGGCCAGAGTGCAGCACCAGGCACTTGGACTTGTTGAATGCCATCATGAATGACTCTGCCCATCTGCCCAGCCTGTCAAGATCCCTCTGCAGAACCCTTCTACCCTCTAACTGATCAACAACTGCTCCCAACTTGGTGTCATATGCAAATTTATTGATGACTGACTCAACCTCCTCATCCAGATCATCAGTGAAGACATTAAACAGGATGGGGCCCAGCTCTGATCCCTGGGGGACACCACTGGCATTTACTCTGAAGCAGGAGGAGCTCACAAAGACAGATGGAGGGAAAGGGGACCACAACATTGCTCTGTCTCACACTGAAACTTGGAAAAAACACTTTGAACCTCCACCTCCATGCTGTCCACCCTGCTGAGTGTGGAACAGGTCTAGCTTAGCCTGGCTGGCAGTAACCCAGAGAAGCCCAAGGCATAGGTTGGGGGATATCACAGGCCAGGGGCCATTAGCCATTCTGAATGTGGCCACCCTTTTCTGAAGGTGAAGAGAGCTCACAGAATCATAGACTGCTAGGAGACAGAAGGGACATCAGGAGATCACTTAGTCCAACCCTCCAACTAAAGCAGGGTCCCCCAGAGCAGGTTGCCCAGGAGCACATCCAGGCAAGTTTTGAACCTTTCCAAAGAACACTCCACAACCTCTCTGGGCAGCCAGTTCCAGTGCCCTGGCACCCTCACAGGAAAGAAGAGAGTCAACACCAGCCAGAACAGCCCTGTGGAAGGAAGGCTTTCCAAGCCCCTGAATAAAGACAGCAAAGGCAAGGTGCTGGCAGAGAAAGAAGGTTAGAGCACATCCATGCCATAGGGCAGGGTCCAATTTCAAGTGCTGAAGGCTTTGTGGTGCTGTTAATTTCTGCCCTCCTGGATGGGGCAGGCCACTTGCTCTGAAGGTTTGATCTTGGTGAGAAAACCTAGGGCAAAGGTTCCCACATGTAGCTGCTCAGAGCAGCTGGGTGTCCAGCAGGGAAAGCTGGGGACCAAGCATAGGGTGTGTGAGGGCTGTTGCTGCATGGGGCAGGGGATGCTTTCCTGGGCTCTGCACTAGACTGAGGCCCTGATTCCCTTTCCCATTTGTGCCCTTTTCTGGTGGGCCAGACATCACCCCCCCAGGCATCCTCAACATCACAGATTCAGAGGGACAGAACAAATCCAACCCGTTCTGCCCTGCCTGCCTGTGAGACCAAAGTACCCTTCCACCTGGGAAGAAACCGAAGCATGAAAGCAGGAGAAATCAAAGGGCTCCCCAGCCAAGTCCTCCCCTTTCCTTTTCCCTCAGCGAAGCACCAAGGTGAAGGCCACGGGGCAGAGCCCAGCTGCGCCGGCTATTTGCGACGCACTCTCCCATGCAATCCCTGCCGGCGGCCCCGTTCCTCCTCCTCCTCCTCCTCCTCTTGCTCGGAGCAGGACTGCAAAACAATCCGACCGTATCCCGACCAGCTCCGCTCCGGAGCTGTTCCCCGGCGCTCAAGGTAACAGGCAGCGCACATCTGCACCCCGGTCCCCTGCCCACCCCTCACCGCCCCACGGGAATGTTCTGTACCCGGGAGCAGGAGCGTCACCGCCGGGAGCTGCCTGCGTCAGGCTCTCCTGCCGCAGGGACCTTGACTTCTGTCTGGGAGTGAGAAGGACAGGCAAGGGCTGCGCCTGCAGAGAAGCCTGCAATAACAGGGCTGGGGGCAGGATGCTCGGGTCCAGAGTTCCCTCTCCAAGCTGCTGGCTCCAGGGTGATGCTTCACTAGGGAACTCAGCATGAGGAGAAGTTTCTTTATCCAAGGGTGACAGAACACTGGAGCAGGCTGCCCAGAGAGCTTGTGGCGTCTCCTTTTCTGCAGGCTTTCAAAAGCCTCCTGGATGTGTCCTGGGTGACCTGTCCTAAGTGACCCTGCTTTGAATCAATGATCTCTAGAGGTCCCTTACAAACCTAACATGCTATAACTCCAATTACAGCAAAGGAAGGTGCCAGATATCCTCAGCAGCAGGATGAGCAGCTCCCATGGGATGTTTCTTCTAGAGCCCATTTACCTCCTCCCCTCAGACATAAGGATTTGTACTCCTTACATAGCCCTGGTGTGTTATTTGAGGTCATGCTGCTACAAAAGGGGGTTTCTTCATGTCCATATAACCATCCACTCTGTTTTCACATGGACTGTAAACCCACCATGACCCAGGCCTCTGTATTTCCCCTGGTCTCACAAGCACAACCATCTGTTAGTGCTAGCAGCCTGGATTTGAATGAGCACAAGGAAACAATAATGCCCTGCAATGTGTGGAGGTCAGATGCAGAAGTGCACTTCAGCCCACACACACCATGCACAGGACAATGCCCCAGGCCTCTGCTGCAACCCAGCCAGCCCATCCTTCACCAGTACTGATGAAGGGGATAAAAGTGTCTTCAGTCCTCAAGAGAAAGCTGATCCTCAGGCCTCTGCTGCAACCCAGCCAGCCCATCCTTCACCAGCACTGATGGAGGGGGGGAAGAAGTATCTTCAGTCCCTCAAGAGAAAGCTGATCCTCAGGCCTCTCCCTCACTGGCCATTGCCTGACCACAGCCACCCCAGAAGATGTTGGGCCACCTCTTCATGTCCTTTCTTCTGCTTCTGCCTTGTCTCTGGGATGTGGCATCTGCAAGGTCCTGAGTGCTCAGCAAGGTGGAGTCACTTCCTTCCTTCTCCCTGCTTGAACAGGAGCCCCAGAGCTGTTGGGAGTTCATCCATATTGGGCTTGATGATCTCTGAGGTCTTTTCCAACCTTATTGATTCTATGATTCTATGATACATGAGCAGGGCAGCCCCTTTGCCCCATGTCTTTGGGAAGATAACTCAAGGCACCAGGAAGCACAGTAATGTCTCAGAGATAAGGGAGGACCTTGATGGTTACCAGACACATCTGAGACCCTAAAAACAACTCCCTACCCCGTGTGGCTTTCCAGGAAGCCTTGTTTCCACCTAAGCCCTGTGCCCTGAATTCCTCACCACAAGTCTCAGGTAGTTCCCACCTCACCAAGAACCCTCTCAGCCTTTCCTCAGAGGCATCACAGAGAAGGATAGATTTGTAAAAGGCTTAGAGAGTTTGGGTTGGTCATCCTGGAGAAGGGAAGACTAAAAAGACCTCATTGTGCCTTTCAGCACTTAAAGGGAGCCTGACAAGAAAGATGAGGACAATCTTTTTAGCAAGGCCTGTTAAGATATGACAAGGGATGGTGGTTTTAAACTAAAAGAGGGGAGATTCAGACTACACAGAAGGAAGAATTTTTTTT
>CM037641.1:1278350-1383232 GCA_015227895.2 Colaptes auratus | reverse complement strand
AAGGACATTTGGCCTGATCCTGCTGCCTCTGTCCTCTTCTAATGATGGAGAAACCTCAGCTTGGCCAGCAGAGAGGGGGTCCCCAAAACTGATTAGCCCAAATGCAGCTGAGTATTTGGAATGAGCAAAACCTCTCACTCAGAAATATGAAGGAATGCCTCAACCAAACAACCAAAACCTCCGGAACAAACCATAACCAAAGCACCAACCATCAAATAAAATCCCCAACGGGGTGAAAAAGCAGTGAGGTGAGCAAGCCTGAAGGTTGGTTGGCAGACTGCTGCTGCTGGGGAAGGATATGTGCAGGAGCTGTTAAAATGAAGGCAGGAAAAAAATGTCCTTTTAAGCAAAATCCAGGTAAAAGAAAAACTTTGCTACTGTACTCCCCCAAAATGCAGAGACTTTTCATGAGCACAAGGTGGAAACTTTTGCTGCTCGAGCCCTGCGGAGCTTCGCAGGCGTCGGAGGAAGGGCTGCAAATATGGTATATCCCCTTTCAGGCATTTTGACCCCAAATTCACATGCTAGCCTGGTATGTCCTTCCCCCTCTCCCATTGCCTTGCTGAAAAGGAGGTGCAGAAATCAATGGGGTATTCAGGGAGGCCGTCCCTGCTCGGCGAAGCCGCCGGGGGAGCAAGGGGCAGAGGAAGGTGTGGGGATGCAGCTGAACTCCTTGGGTCCTGCGGGGCTTTTGCAACCCGATTTTAAAAAGACTTAACAAAGTGTCTGCCTCCCATTTGGGGCTCACTGCGGGCTGTGAAACCAGTGTCAAGAGCTCAGACCACGGGGTTTAAGTGGCTGGTTTTGTTCACACTGGGAGGGCAGAGGCAGAAATGCAGATGGGGTTTTTTTTTTCGCGGGGCCGGCTGTGCCATCCCCGTCTTACAGCGACGTGTGAGCCCCGAATAACTCAATTACGTGGCCAAACCCAGCTGTAATGGCAAGGTTGGGTTGTTACAGGTACAGCTTGCTTTGGAGGTGGGGGGATGTGTGTAATTATGCCTGCAGGACTGCAAAGAAAGGGTGGATGGAAAAGCCAAACATTCACCTTGTTGGTGAATGCCCAATTCACGCTGCCGTCTGGCAGGAAGGTGCAAATAGGCCTTTGGTGCGCGAGTGTGAAATGCTGCCAGAATAACCAGGCAAAGACGTGAGAATGTGTGCTTGCTCCCAAAATTAACTTCAATTATAAAAGCAAATTTCATCAGCAGGTTGGACTGGGCATTTATTTTTCGTGATTTACTCCAGAGGAGAAATGTAAAAACCCTTTGTGGGTCCCCTTCGCGGAGCAAAAACCTTGCAGTTGTCGACGATAGCACCCAGCATTACAGCAAAATATTACAATCACTCGGCCTTTTCCAAGCCTTCTCCACATCATCGGTCACAGTGACCTGTCCAAGCTGTAAATACATCTGTAATGACAAATTAAACCCAATTATCTGCCATGCCTGAGCAGTGAGGTCTTCAGACACGGGCACAGGCACGTGTGACAGCGCTTGAAAATAATTTGATCATCGCTGGCTTTGCGGCGGCTGGTACGAAGGCTGTGAAAGGCTGTTTGAAACCTTTCAGGTTTCTGTTGTGCTAAGCAGTGCCATTTCAAAGTCTCTTATGGCAGAAATGAAAGGATTTTTTTCCTCCCCCCTGCCCAGTCTAGTTTTTCAGAAGGTTCCTTGCCGGGCTGCGCTCGAGTTTGCTGCGTTCCCTGTGCTGTTGCGCTCGTTCCAACACCCGGGAGCTCTCGGTGCTGATTCCGTGTTCAATGCGATAAACCAGAGCTGGATTTTCTCACCCCCTTCAAGCAAAAAAAACAAACCAAAACAAAAACAACCAAAAAAAAAAAGGTCTGCTTGGAAAACAGAATCTCTGGGCAAAGATATTCAAAGCTGGACGCAGATCTGACCCCGCCATCGGCGCTGAAACGTTTCAGCTTTCAGGTTTTTGGCAAGGGCTGGGTTTTAAAGCCATGTCTGGGGTAGCGTCAACTGGAAGCGAAAATGGTTTTTTTCTCTCTTCCAAGAAGTGCAGGGTGCTATTAATTGCTGGCACAAGAGGGGTTTTGGGTTGCTCAGTTAGGTGGACACCCGTATGTGCAATGCACAGTTTGCTTGGAGTGGGATAAAGGTGGGTTTTCCCCATGCCTTTTTGCTTCCCCCCCCTCCCCCCCCCAGCCCTGTCTTTCTAAGACCAATCCTGCCGATTCACCCAGTGAAAGCTTCCAGGATCAGACCTCCCCTTCCTCCCCCCCCCAAAAAAAAGATTCATTATGGACTGTGGAAAAAAAAACAACCAACCATCCTCAAAAATTCCACTTTGCTTGCTCAGAGCTGAAACCATTCCTCTTTAAAAGCAAAGGAAGGTTTGCTGGGAACTGGTGCAGGATCAGGCCCGAGCATGAAGTTTCAGCAGGGAAGAAACGCAGCACCTCTGCAAGTATATGGGGACCTACAGGTTTTCCTGGGGAGAGGTGAAGAACCCCAAAAGTCAGTGAAATCCTTCTTTCTCATTATTTTTTTTTCCTCTCTGGAGAGTGACCCCTATGGTTCCCACGTTGCAGCATAAAGGGATTTGTGTGGGGGTTTGTTTTAATCATTTCGAATGAACCACGAAGCTGGTGAGCTTCTTACCGGAGCGGGCTGGACTTGAACAGCTTGCAGCAGCCTTGGGAGAAGAGGTGGAAATTCATTTTGTTTGTGAAAGAGGGGGGAAAAAAAGAGTAATATAATAATAATTCATGGGAAGTCAAGTAAAAATAAGCTTTCCACTAGAGGTGGGGTGAGGGCAGCCAGAAGAGAGATGCGGCAGGGCTGATCTCCCGTCTCCACCAGGGACTGGTACTGGACGCTTCTGAGTCTGGCATAACAAAATCGCTGCCTGGAAATGTTTCCTCCTAATCTCTGGGAATGAGGTCGGTGTCTGCTAGGGAAGCATTTCAGGAGAGGTCCCACAGTGGGATGCCGCTGCCTGCTCGCTCGCTCTCTTCTTCCTGAAGCTCAGCCATTTTCCTATGACTGATGCTTCCAGCCTTAGCACGGTGTATTTACAGGGGTCCCGGCTAGGGCTGGGTGCCTGTTGCTGTCAGGATCTCCCAAAAGATTAAAACCCAGCCCGGCAGAAGAAGTTGAGGGCAGAATCAAAGAACCATTTTGGTTGGAAGAGACCTTTAAGATAGCAAGGCCAACTGTTAACCCATTCCTGCCAAGCCCGCCACTAAATTGTGTCGCAGCTCCTGCCCCAGAGATGGAGCAGGAAGGGAGATGGAGATCACACTGCTCCCTCAGAGACAGATTTTGCCAATTCTTGGCTGTTGTTTTTTCTTCCCTATCTCCTGCTTGCATGGCGCTCTCTGGCTGTATCTGTAATACACAAGCGAGTTTCAGGTCGTCCCCTGGCCTTGAGCGCCGGGCGGGAGTGGGCTGCCTCCTTTGGCTCTTCAAACACCTCCCAACAGTTTGGGAGGCATCTCCCTCTTGTCTGCTCCTCAGCTGCCTGCCTTTGGCTGCTGCCAGCCATTGTGCCTCCATGTGCCTCGGTTTTCCTTCAAGCTCCCGCTTCCGGAGTCATGTTATCATTTGTCAGGCTCTGGTTTTGCAGGAAGGGAAGGAGCAAGAGAAAAGCTGGGGAAACCCTGATTCCTATCTGCTGGAATGCTAGAAGGGACAGGAAAAATAACCTAATATTTATTATTTAAAGTCCTATGAGTTTCTGAGCCAGGCTGTTGGGTTTGCAAGCCAGGGAGCCATCATTATTTCATACTCAGGGCTCGCAGCGCTGGGGCTGTAGGAAATCAGCGAGGCGGTGAGCCCCAGACATCAGGACTCCTCTGAATGACGTGTTTGGCCCCAGATGTCTGAGATTATTTTGGGAAGGGAGTGCTGGCCCCTGGGGCTGGCTGCTCAGGGGCCTGACTGCTGGGAAGGACACCAAGTTGGGATATACCTTGGTGATGTGAAGTACGAGAGGGGCAGCTGGCTCAGAGGGGATGTCTCCTCCTCATGCCTCTCTGAGCTGGGAGAATACCCTGGACTGTAGGCACCACTGAGACTTTTCTCAAGGGGCTGCTCATGTTGGATCTTTCCTTCTTTCAAGGGGGCTGGTCACTGATGATTTGAGCTACCCTGACCTTCAAGATGTAAAGATCTGGCCTTGAGGGTTTTTCCAGTTCCCAGCAGAAGCAGGAGGACGAAATCCCTCTTTATCCGCCCCCTCCCCTTCCCTTTGCCCCCCAGCCAAGGAAGGGTCTCACAACAGCAGGGCTACCTGCCTTCCCCACCGCCTGCCCTCCCAGCCATTCCTATCCCTAAACCAACATCCCAGTCAGGCTCTGTCACCTCCCTTTTCATGCCAAATCAATAACAACGGGTGAGCAGGTTAATTATAATCACAGAATAAACGCCACAGTCTCAAAGTTCACTCAACTTCAGCAGCGTTTCAAAACGAGTGGACGGCGACAAGAAACTTTCATTGATTCCTGCGGGGCAGGTGTGGGAGTTTGAACCTGTCCCCACGCTGATCTTGATTCAAGACCTGCTCAATTTTCTTCCTTATCTCAACTTTCCCCTATCTTATAATGCCTGTTATTTTAGATAAAAAGTCCAATCAATTGAGTTAGAAAAACTGCAAGTTATACGCTGCCCTGATAAGTTCGGTACCTGCTGGTTTATTGGCCTGGGCTGAAGTTTCTGTGCAAACTGACCTTTACTGGCAGCCAGCAGAATCACTCCATCCTCCCACCCCATTCAGAGGCTCAGTTGACTTAACATGCAGAATGACTAATAGAAGAGGAAAAGAGAAGGGCCAGAGGTTAGACAAACTGACTGTCCCCTACAGCATGATGAACCGTAGTAAACACCTTTGTGTTTGTCCCTGGCCGGTGTCCCCGCTGAGAGGCCAGGATCTGGCCTAACTTATTTTGGTGTAACTCTTCTGAGCAGATTTTATCAGGGTGACACCCCTGAACTGGAGTCACTGCCTGTGTCTAAATAACACCCCTGTGAGGAGAGGCTGAGGGAGCTGGGGTTGCTTAGCCTGGAGAAGAGGAGGCTCAGGGGAGACCTTATTGCTCTCTACAACTCCCTGAAAGGAGGCTGTAGCCAGGTGGGGGTTGGTCTCTTCTCCCAGGCAAGCAGCACCAGAACAAGAGGACACAGTCTCAAGCTGCACCAGGGGAGGTTTAGGCTGGATGTTAGGAATAAATTCTTCATAGAAAGAGAGATTGGCCATTGGAATGTGCTGCCTAGGGAGGTGGTGGAGTCACCATCACTGGAAGACTTTAAAAAGAACTGGCTGAGGCACTTGGTGCCATGGTTTAGTTGATTAGATGGAGTTGGGTGATGGGTTGGACTCCATGACCTCGAAGGTTTTTCCAACCTGGTTAATTCTGTATTCTGAAACTAGAGTCACTGCTGTCCTCTTTGGAACAAGAGGACACAGTCTCTCAGACTGTGCAGAGGGAGGTTTAAGCTTGGTCTTAGAAAGAAGTTCTTCACAGCAAGAGAGACTGGCCATTGGGATGGGCTGCCCAGGGAGGTGGTGGGGTGGCAGCCCTGGTGGTGTTTAAGAAAAGCCTGGATGAGGCACTTAGTGCCATAGTCTAGTTGATTAGATAGGGTTAGGTGATCAGTTGGACTTGATCATCTTGGAGCTCTCTTTCAACCTGGCTGATTCTGTGATTCTGTGATCTAAATTAGTGAGCTAAAGAAAACAGGGCTGGGAGTGTGAATCTGCACATGATCATCAGATTGCTTGGTGCTGTCATGCTCAGAGAGGGCTTTGACATGAGGAGCAGTACCTACTCTCCATATTTCTTGTGTGTATATATGTTTTATTTATCATGGAAGCATAGAATGGTTTGGGTGGGAAAGGATTTTAAAGATGTTGAGGTCCTGGAGCAGGTCTAGAGAAGGGCAACAAAGCTGGTGAAGGGTCTTGGCCTCAAAAATAGGTCTTGATCTCAAATAAAGGTCTTGTGAGGAGTGGCTGAGGGAACTGTTGTTTAGTCTACAGAAAAGGAGGCTCAGGGGAGCCTTATCACAGTCTCTACAACTACTTGAAAAGAGATACTGGTCTCTTCTCTCTAGTAACAAGTAATAAGATGAGAGGAAATGGCCTCAAGTTGCACCAGAGGAGGTTTAGATTGAGTATTAGGAGAAACATTTTCCCTGAAAGCTTTCTCAAACACTGGAATAGGCTCCCCTGGGAAGTGGTTGGATCACCAAGCCTGGGAGAGTCTAAGAGAGGCAGAGACGTGGTGCTGAAGGACATGGGTTAGCCTTAGACTTTGTAGAGCTGGATAATGGTTGGACTTGATGACCTTAAAAGCCTTTTCCAACCAAGCCAATTCAATGATTCTATAACCTTTGAAGGTCATCTAGTCCAACCCCCCTGCATTGTGCAGGGACATCTTCTACTACACCAGGTTTCTCAGAACCCTTTCCAACCTGACCTGGAATGTTTTGAGGGATATATAATGAGTTGTAATATACATATGTGTGTGTGATGAACATATAAATCCACACACATAACTCCATAGAGCCATGCTCTGTATAGCTATAGAATTATCATAGGCTGCAGAATGATAACCTTCCAGCAAAACCAATTGAGAATTGATTAGAGGGAACTCCTGGCTTGCTGCAATGGCATTCTTAAGGACACAGTGTCTGTGAATATATATATATATATAAATGTATATACATACACACACATACAGCAGATTGAAACAGGTGATTCTGCCACTTTGCTCTGGTAAGACCTAACCTGGAGCACTGCGTCCAGCTCACCCTCAACACAGGAAGGACATAGACTTCATGGAGCAGATCCAGAGGAGGGCCACAAAAATGAACAGGGGCCTGGAGCACCTCTGCTACAAGGACAGGCTGAAGGAGCTGGGCTTGTCCAGCCTGGAAAAGAGGAAGCTCCAGGAAGATCTAATAGCAGCCTTCCAGTACCTGGAGGGCACCTACAAGAAGGCTGCAGAGAGACTGTTTCCAAGGCCTGCAGTGACAGGACAAGGGGCAATGGCTTCAAACTAGAGAAGAGCAGATTTAGATTGGCTGTTAGGAACAAATTCTTTACCATCAGGTTGGTGGAATACTTGAACAGGTTGCCTAGGGAGGTAGTTGAGGCCCCATCCATGGAGATAACCAAGGTCAGGCTCCACAAGGCTCTGAGCAACCGAATCTAGAGAAGGATGTCCCTGCTGACCACAGTGGGGTTGGACTGGCTGACCTTTGGAGGTCCCTTCCAACCCAAGCCATCCTATGAGCCTATGTTTCTGTACACATGCATAATACAGACATATGCTGAGAGTAGTACAATGAATTGTACTCCTACAAGCAGGATTTTGTCCAGCTGACTTGGAGAAATGTCTTTCTGTCTGACCTGCACCAGCCTGGAAAGAAAAGTGAAAACTAAACCAACCAACTCTGAGATTCTGGAGTTGCAGGACTGTAGAAATGCAGGTTGGATGATGTCCACTTTACCCTCCTGCCTGAAGCAGTACAGCCACTGGCAGCGGCTGAGGTCTGCTGTGGTTTTACCCAGATGAGGCTTGGAAAAACCCAGGGATGGAAATCCCTCCCCATCCTAATCCAAATGCTTTCCCTAATGCCCAGCCTGTGCTTTATGCTGTGTCACCTTGGGTCATCTCCCACTGCTGAGAGGATTTGGGCTCTGTTGTTTGCAAACATTTGTCCTTGTAATGATCCCAAACAGCAGCGATTTCCCTTGGCCCAGAGCTAGCCTTGGCTTTGATTACCTGGGTGCTGATAGTCACCTCTGCAGACAGACAGATGGTCACCATCAGACAGACAGGTGATGCAGTAGGACATAGAACCATAAACCACTGGGTTCCCATGTTTAAAGGAGTCAGCTCACCAGCTGCTCTGTAGAACCCTGAGCAGGCCTCGAGCACATGATGGCTGTGTCATGCTTGATGATGTCCTAGCACCAGATGCCAGCCCCAGGAACATGAGGGACTATGCTCCTCAGTCTTCAGCATGGCCCCTGGCAGGGTTCAAGCAGAGATCATCTCAGCCTGCTCCAAGCATCTCCTAGGAAAGATCATGGGAGGCAGTTTGGATGTGACCATTGTAGATGGGGGTCCAAGAGCTTCTGACCAGGGCCAAACTGTGCCAGCTGGGCTTAGGCTCAGGGTTCCCCAGCTCACCAGTAACCATAAGGCCAATTCCCATGACTCAGCCATAGAGCAGTGGCTTGGCAGGCCTCCACAGCACACCTGCTTGTGGTCCCCTGTGGGTGCATTGGACATGGTGACACATGCCAGAGGTGATCCATCGATGTGGACAGCTCAGAAAGGGCTGCCCAGGTGGGATCATGGCATTGGAAATCTCAGGCTTTCCTGATCATCTACATTTTTTTCCCCTTCATGCACGAGATCTTCTGGGGGGTTGCACTAGATGATCTGCAGAGGTCTTCTCCCACACAAATCCTTGTGTGGTTCTGTGACCTTTGCCTTTGCTGAGGCACATCCATTTGGAGATGGGACATGCTTCGAGGAGAAGAATGCTGTGGCTGGGTTTGCTTTGTCCACAGACAGACCATTTCCAGGTGCCTTCTGCCAAGCAGAGCCCAGGCTGTGGATAGTCCCATCCTGACCAACTCCTGGACTCTCCATGCTAATCTAAGATTTGTTAAAAAATATTTGGACAGTTGATAGCAGAGGAATCTCCTGTTTATCAGAGGAGCCCCAGATATTTACAAGTGTAAGAGTTCTAAGGAGGAATAAGACAGGAGAGGTCACCTTGGTGGGTGGGATCCCAGCAAAAGGAAGCAGAACACGGAGCTCACTCGTGCACAGCTTGACAGCCAGCAGAAGTTGCTATCAAAAAGGGTGGCCAGCAAGTGCTCTGACCAAAAGCTCCCTACATCCCTGGGGCTGTTTGCATGCCTGTCTCCTGTATAGCAGACAGTGCACCTTTCGGCTGTGGGACATGGCGCTTCAAGTGTATAGGTCCACAGTCTCTCCGGCCAGCTCTGGTACGACCACTGGACTTGCTGGTTCGGGGTCTAGTGTCAATGTTTTCCCAAGCAACCAGCTTGGCCAATCCCTCAGGGCCACCTCCTGCCCATGCCTGAAAGAGGTAGTTTGTGTGAGCTGCTTTAAAGGAATCCAGCCCATTTCCACCCACCTTTATCCTCTATCCTCTATCCTCTATCCTCTGCTTGTCTCCACATCTCTGATGTGGCCTTTCAAAGCTGTACTGTTGCCCCGCTGCAGTGTGACAGGGAAGAGACTTTGCTCCTTCTCACAGAGGAAAAGCAATGCTGCAAGGAGGTGAAAAGCCTTGCTCCAGGGAGGCCTATTACAGAGCCAAGACAGAACTCAAATCCAGGCCCAGGATTTGCCCAACCTTCCCATCCTGTCCCTCTTGCACATGTTCTCAGCTGGTCCCTTGGCTGCTTCTACCTCCCCTGTCCTTCAGAGCAGGGAAAACATATGCATGAAGGGAAGGAGTATTCTTGGCTGTTGGCAGTGGTGTGTGCCATAGACCTTGGCTTGCCACAGGCAGAGGAGGGAGCTTTGCAGGGGAGGGACACAGTGTTCCCTTTGCCTTGATGAGAAACATTTGGCCTGGGAAGGGTTGCACAGGAACAGTCTCACCACAGTGTTTCTGAAGCAAGTCAAAAAGTGAAAATGAGAGAGGGATTTCTTTGCCCTTTGGAAAGGACCACGTGGCTCAGCCAGGCTGCAGGCTGAATGTTTGCTAAGCATCAAACAGGATCTTCAGGCTTGGCCTAGGCAGCCAACTGAGTACCCAACCTGGACATTAGGAAAAACAATTTTCATGGCAAGAGTGGCATTGGAATGTGCTGCCCAGGGAGGTGGTGGAGTCACCAAGCCTGGATGTGTTTAAGGGTGCTTTGGATGTGGTGCTTGGGGATATGGTTTAGGGGTGAAGCTGGTAGAGTAGGGTTGTTGGTTGGACTTGGGGATCCTGAGGTTCTTTTCCAACCTGAATGTTTCTGTGTGATTCTGTGACTTTCTCCACCCCAGATGTGTCAGATAAAACCCAAAACATTGTGGGACAGCAGCAAGCCATTCCTGTGCAGCTGCACAATGATGCACCATGGTTTTTGGCTAAGCACAGGGAATTTACCTGCTTCTCCATTTCCTGCAGCTCAGCAACCACACAGGTCATGTCTTCTGTTAATCCAGATCAGGGGAGAGAAGAGAGCCACATTCCCACCAGCAACCAACCTAGTGATCCACATTGCTCAGAAAGCCACTGCCCTGCTCTCCATATGTCTAAGCCTTATCAGTCTCTAAATAGTGGGGCCCTCAATGAGTTTCCCCAAAACTCTTTCAGAAGAGAAAAAGGCAAAGAAGAGGGAAGGGGTGTGTGTGTGGGAAATATAAAGGACAGAACCTGATTGTACAGGAACATCCTCAGCTCCATGAGCTGAAGGGGAAGATAATACACATGGGCTTTCTGAGCCCAGCCTGTGTGCTCAGCTGATGATGTCCCTGATGTGAAAGAAAAGGCTCAGCTGACAGCTTGCTTTGGGCTACAGATCTCTCCCACACATGGCAGCCATTCCCTGCCCCTTGTATCTTTGTCTCTCCTCGGCTTTTGCTGCTGCCTGCCTTTCCAGTTGAGCCCTGCTGTGCCACAGGGCTGGACCAACCAGCACTTTTAACTGCTGTGATCTGATCACATTTGATTTGATGGGTTTCCCCCCTTGAAACCTCAGCTTCTGGAATTGCACAGTTCCTGGGAGTTTCTCAAACCTATTCGAAAGAAATAGAAGAATTCTAAAGGCTTTGAACCATAGGGAGGATGCTCAAACTGGAAACAGTCCTGGGATTTCAGACAATCTGGGTGCATTAAGAAGAGTGCAGGTCAAGGGAGGTTCTCCTCCCCCTCTAATCTGCCCTAGTGAGGCCATATCTGGAGTATTGGGTCCAGTTCTGGGCTCTCCAGTTCAAGAGAGAGAAGGAACTACTGGAGAGAGTCCAGCAGAGGCTACAAAGGTGATGAGGGGAGTGGAGCATCTCTCTGACAAGGAAAGGCTGAGAGACCTGATGCTGTTTAGCCTGGAGAAGACCAAGAGGGGATCTTCTCAATGTTGATCATACCTATAGGGCAGATGGCAAGAGAATGGGGCCACACTCTTATCAGTGGTGCTCAGTGATAGCACAAGGGACACATACTGGAAGGCAGGAAGTTCCATCTGAACGTGAGGGGAAAATTCTTCCAGGTGAGGGTGACAGAGCCCTGGAACAGGCTGCCCAGAGAGAGTTTGTGGATTCTCCTCTGGAGAGATTCAAAATCTGCCTGGGCATGCTCCTGTGCAACCTGCTGTAGAAGAACCTGCTTTAGCAGGAGGGTTGGTCCTTTCCAATCCCTGCCATTCTGTGATTCTGTGACAAACCACCCTCAGCACCTGGGAAAGGCAAATCCTGTTTTCCCCTGTTGTGCCATCGTGGTTGTCCCTTGAAGGTGAGGGTGTCTTGGGTGGGATCCCAGGGTCTCCATGTGTCTGAGGGGCCAGTGTCCTTTGCCTCAGCTGTGAGTGCCCCTCAGACTCCATTTGGGAATAGTGTATACATAGGATCATGGCTCTCACCTCTTATCATAACAAATTGTTTCAGGAAACTGCTTCTCTGGGGGGGAAACTGCTCTCAGGGTCTGTTTAGAACCTCTAAGTGCCTGGATGTATTTGAAGGACAGTTTCTCCTTTGCTGAGTTGCTTCACTGGGTTGAGAAGTCACTTCTTCAGGGGGAAATGTTGATATCAAATATCCCTCTAGCTGTAAACAGAACTCCAGTGCTATATATTAATGGAAGTCTCCATCCCTCTTCACCCAGAGGGGGTGAAAGCAAGATGGGGATGGAGGGCAGAAGAAGGCAGGCAACTTGCTTGTTACCCCCTTCTAGGGTCTGATTAGGAACAGAAACTTATAAACTAGTTGCTGGCTCTGAAGTGATGGATTAAAAATCTGTCAGAGGTGCATTTACTGTTAAGATTCTTTTGGGTCCTGATCCATCTGGAGGACATGTTCAAGATGACCTCTCCAAGGCTAACAGGGTTGTTAAGGAAAAGCCCAAAGAAACCTAGAAGGTCTGGGCCTAGGACTGGACATATTGTCAGGCTGGAAGAGCTGGTATTTGCTGAGATGGTGGAAAGACCCAGAGAAGGCTGCCCAGGGAAGTGATTGAGCTCCCATCCCTGGAGGCAGTGCAAAGACACGTAGATATGGTGCTGAGGGACATGGTTTAGTGGTGACTTGGCAGCTCTGGGTTAATGGTTGAACTTGATGATCTGAAAGATCTCTTCTGACCTAAATGATCCTCGGGCAGTTCAACCCAGTGTTCAGACTGGAAGCCTGGGCAGTCTCCCAGCTGACTGGGTGATCAGAGGATGGGGAAGTGGAGCGCAGACTTTGGGTGCGCCACGTCCGTGCTCAGAGATGCTGTCACGTCCGGCCCATGGGGGAAAGGCAGCCCGTGGCTTGTGGGCTGGCTGGCAGTGCTGAGCCCTGCTTTCTTGTTGGGCCCTGCATTGTCTGTACCACTTGATCTCTCTGGACCTGGTGGTGGATGTGAAGGACCACTCCCAGTGACTAAGAGCCATGAAGGGTCATATCCAAGAATGTTTTTTCCCTGCTAGACCCCAGTGCCCCAATTAGGAGTTACTCCTGGCTCCCTGGGGACTGAATGTCCCATTGTGGAAAGTATTTTTGACATTAGCATGCTCAAGGCCTCACCCAAGATTAAGAGCCTGTTGTGCAACATCCAAGTGACATTTCCTGCCCTGGGGACCTTGCAGTTCTCATAAACTGGAGGTGTGAGAGGAAAAAGATCTCTTACATGGCAAGTTTATGGCCAGGTACAGGACCCAATGCATTGTCTCCAGTGGCCAGGTCATTCAGCAAGACTTCAAGATTTGCTCTCACGTGAGAAGCTCCTTCATGGACTAGGAGCAGGCTCCTCTGAAGAACTAAGTGGAAGGTCATTAGCATTAGTCAGCACCCCAATCATAAAAAGGACTGACTGATCCTGAGACCGGTATTATCTAAGATAAGGGATGATGGGTTTAAGCTAAAAGATGGAAGACTTAGACCAGATAGAAGGAAGAAATTGTTTACACTGAAGGTGGTGAAACTTTGTCACAGGTTGGCCAGGGAAGTGGTAGAAGGCCCATCCCTGGCAATATTCCAGGTAAGAGTGGACAGAGCTCTGAGAAGCCCGATCCAGGTAATTATGCCCCTGCTCACTGCAAGGGGGGTTGGACTAGATGAGCTTTAAAGGTCTCTTCTAACCCAAATCATAGAATCATAGAATTGTCAGGGTTGGAAGGGTTCTCAAGGATCAGCCAGTTCCAAGCCCCCTGCCATGGGCAGGGACACCTCACACTACAGCAGGTTGCTCACAGCCACATCCAGCCTGGCTGCAAAAACCTCCAGGGATGAGGCTTCCACCACCTCCCTGGGCAACCTGTGCCAATGTCTCACCACCCTCATGGGGAAGAACTTCTTCCTAACATCCAATCTGAATCTACCCATTTCTAGTTTTGTTCCATTCCCCCCAGTGCTATCACTCCCTGACACCCTCAAAAGTCCTTCCCCAGCTTTCTTGTAGCCCCCTGGACAGCCACAATAAGGTCTCCTGGAAGCCTTTTCTTCTCTAGACTGAACAACCCCAACTCTCTCAGCCTGTCCTCACAGGAGAGGTGCTCCAGCCCTCTCTCTGATAAAGTCTAGGCAAAGGCACTTGGGAGGAGTTGTATGTTCAAAGAAGAAGATGAGGCTGCTCAGCACACTCACTCCAGCCATGAGCCTATGTCCTTCTCAGCCCATCCAGCAAGCACCATCCTTGGTGGTGAATGGTGCCACATCCAGCTGGAGGCCAGTCACTAGTGGTGTTCCCCAGGAATCAGTGCTGGGCCCCATCCTGTTTCATATCTTCATTGATGATCTGGATGAGGGGAGTGGATCAGTAAATTTGCAGATGACACCAAGTTGGGGGCAGATGTTGATCTGTTAGAGGGTAGGACAGCTCTGCAGAGGGACCTTGACAGGCTGGACAGATGAGCAGAGTCCAACATGATGGCGTTCAACAAGTCCAAGCGCTGGGAATATGTCCGAGAAGGACAATGAGGCTGGGGAGAGGCCTCAAGCACAAGCCCTATGAGGAGAGGCTGAGGGAGCTGGGGTTGCTTAGCCTGGAGAAGAGGAGGCTCAGGGGAGACCTTCTTGCTCTCTCCAACTACCTGAAGGGAGGTTGTAACCAGGAGGGGGTTGGTCTCTTCTCCCAGGCAACCAGCACCAGAACAAGAGGACACAGTCTCAAGCTGCACCAGGGGAAGTCTGGGCTCGAGGCAAGGAGAAAGTTCTTCCCAGAGAGAGTTGTTAGCCATTGGAATGTGCTGCGCAGGGAGGTGGTGGAGTCCCCATCCCTGGAGGTGTTCAAGAGGGGATTGGACGTGGCACTTGGTGCCATGGTCTAGTAGTCACGAGGTGCTGGGTGACAGGCTGGACTTGGTGATCTCTGAGGTCTTTTCCAAGCTTATTGATTCTACGACTCTATGATCCTTCCCTCGCCCATGCGCCGGTGCCGCCCGTACCTGGCCTGGGGAGAGGGAGTAAATCTTCGCAGCAGAAAGGCTGCTGCAGAGGTCACCGCCTGGAGCCATAAATCTCCGTTATCAGGCAGCGGCTCCTGTGCCACGGAACGGAAATTATTGCCCTGAGTGTGGCTGGGGGGAGCCTTTCCTTCCCCCCCCATTGTTCAGGGCCCTCGGGAGCCGCTCGGGCAATTTGCTGCCTGAATAAATGTTTCCTTTCCCGGCTGCTAAGTGCAAGGAATAAGTGTCAGGGGATCTCATAATGCCAGGATTTAGAGCTCCAGCCCCAACATGGAAGCCAAGAAAACACTTGGCTGCTTTTTTTTTCCCAGGGAGCCTCCTTAATCCCCTTATTAATAACAATGGCAAATGAAACAATGAATCCACTTGGAGCCTAGTGACCTCCATGCCCAGAATGGAATGGAATGGAATGGAATGGAATGGAATGGAATGGAATGGAATGGAATGGAATGGAATGGAATGGAATGGAATAGAATAAACCAGGTTGGAAAAGACCTTTGTCTCTTGTCTTCCACTTCCCTGTGGAGGCCCATCTTCTCTAAGCCAGTATCCCAGTGGTGCCCTAGACCCATCTTTTGCCATCATCAAGCATGCTTTGAAGCAGGAGAGACTAGTTCTCCTCCAGGTGAGATCTTTCGAGGTCAAGGAGAATAGAATAGAATAGAATAGAATAGAATAGAATAGAATAGAATAGAATAGAATAGAATAGAATAAAGTCCAACCCATCAACCAACACCACCTTATCAATTAAACCATGGCACCAAGCACCCCATCCAGTCTCCTCTTAAACACTTCCAGCTATGGAGACTCCACCACCTCCCTGGGCAGCACACTCCAATGGCCAATCTCTCTTGCTGTGAAGAACGTCTTCCTAACCTCCAGCCTAAACCTCCCCTGGTGCAGCTTGAGGCTGTGTTCTCTTGTTCTGGTGCTGGTTGCCTGGGAGAAGAGACCAACCCCCACCTGGCTACAACCTCCCTTCAGGTAGCTGTAGACAGTAGTTCCCTCTGCTCTGACAGGGCTCCAGAAATAGTTCTAATGAGGTTGCACTCTGCAGATGTCATCTTCTGACTCAGCATTGGGTGGTATACACAAAGGACCCACCCATTTAATATCAGCCCACGAGGGCTATGATTAGGGAGAGTCACCAACTGTGTGCAGCCTTGGAGCAAAGTCTATCCCTTCACCCTCTTGAGCACTAACAGTTCCTGCTTAATAACATTCACAAGAATCACCTTTGTCTGCTCTGAGAGGGAAAAGTCACACAAATGTTACTGCCACAAAAGCAGAAGAGATTTTTCATTTGGAAACATAAACCAGTGACAGGCTGTCAAGAGAGAAGCTCCAGTCCAAATCTCATGAGAACATACCAAAAACCCACCCAAAACCCACCCCCCAACCAAGTAGTGAAGAAAATAGCTCCAAGAAATCTGGATGAAACAGGAGAGCAAAGGGACCCAAGAGTGCTTTCTGCTGGGGTTTGAGAACCCTGATGGAAACCTAGCCTTGGAAACCAGGTGGACAAGGGAGTGTCACTTCCAGTAGCTGAAGGGGCTATAAGAAAGCTGGGGAGGGACTTTTTAGGGTGTCAGGGAGTGATAGCACTGGGGGGAATGGAACAAAACTAGAAATGGGTAGATTCAGATTGGATGTTAGGAAGAAGTTGTTCCCCATGAGGGTGGTGAGACACTGGCACAGGTTGCCCAGGGAGGTGGTGGAAGCCTCATCCCTGGAGGTGTTTGCAGCCAGGCTGGATGTGGCTGTGAGCAACCTGCTGTAGTGTGAGGTGTCCCTGCCCATGGCAGGGGGGTTGGAACTGGCTGATCCTTGAGGTCCCTTCCAACCCTGACAATTCCATGATTAAGAAATAACACTCAACCCTCAGTAGCAAATGTCATTATTGTCAGAAAATAGGAGACTTACACTTTTCCCAGTTTCAGTTTCACATCCTCTGGGGTTTTTTGTTTGTTTGTTTGTTTTCTAAAAGCAGAAGTATTCCCATGCCTGAAATTTTGTTCTTATCATGCCCACTTTGAGGGACCTTCTTGTTCAAGAGCTAGTCCAACTCAACATTCCTGAGACTGTTAGGGGATTTTCTCCTTTTTCTTGGATTAAAAGCTTTCAGATTTTGATTTTTCTGGAGGAGAAATCATAGAACCATAGAAGCATAGAATGCTTTGGATTGGAAAAAGGCCTTTAAGGTGATCTAGTCCAACCTCCTCTGCAGTAAGCTGGGACATCTTCAACTGGATAAGGCTGCCCAGAGCCACATCCAGCCTGGAATGAGGCTTCCACCACCTCCCTGGGCAACCTGTGCCAGTGTCTCACCACCCTCATGGGGAAGAACTTCTTCCTAACATCCAATCTGAATCTACCCACTTCCAGTTTTGCTCCATTCCCCCTTGTCCTGTCACTACCTGACCCCTCTTTTAGTTTAAAGACATCCCTCAAGGAAGCATGGGCAGTAGTAATTAGTCACAGGCACAACTCAAATCGCTCCAGCGTTTTCACTGTTACCTTTGGACTACCTCTGCTCTGCTAAATTCTCCCTGGATTATGTCAATGACTCTGTGCTGAAATATTTCCAAGGGGGATGGGATATTCTCACAGGGCAAAAAAAAACCCAAACCCAACAATGACTGTGAAAATCATTTGGCTTTTCCTTTGGAAAATGACATTCCAAAAACCCTCAACTTCTAAGATTAAATAATAGCAATAGCAAAAAAAAAAAATATAGCAGTGAAATGTTTTCCTTTCTTGAGATTTTTCAAGGAAATGAGTTCTTTCCTGAGCAGCTGTTCCAATCCCTTCTTCTTCTTTCTTTTTTTGCCTCTCAAAGGAAGTTTATTTGGTCTAGATATTGGCTGCAGCTCAATTGGTGATTTTAAAGGGGAAAGTGAGGCTTTGTGGTTACAGTATCAGGGAATTCACACCTACCAAGTAAAAACATCACCTGGAAGGTTTCCTGACTTTCCTAAACCACCAGAAGGGCTCAAAAGTAATGAGAGGTTCCCAGGCTGCTGAGAAGATTCAGAATAGAATGGAATAGAATTAAGCAGGTTGGAAAAGACCTTCGAGATCATTGAGTCCAAGCTATCACCCAGCACCATCTCATCAACTAAACCATGGCACCAAGCACCCCAGCCAGTCTCTCCCTAAACACCTCCAGGGATGGTGACTCCACCACCTCCCTGGGCAGCACATTCCAGTGGCCAATCTCTCTTTCTGTGAAGAACTTCTTCATGACATCCAGCCTAAACCTCCCCTGGTGCAGCTTGAGACTGTGTCCTCTTGATCTGGTCCTGGGAGATTCAGAACTTCAAAGAATGCTTTGGGGTTGGAAGAGACCCCAAAGATCATTCAGTTCTAACCCCTCTGCCATAGGCAGGGACACTTTGCACTAGCCCAGGTCACTCAAGGCCTCATCCAACCTGGCCTTGAACACCTCCAGGGATGAGACATCCACCACCTTCCTGGGCAGCCTGTCCCAGTGTCTCACCACCCTTGCTGTAGAGATTTTCTTTCTAATCTCCAGTCTAAATCTGCCCTCCTCAAGCTTCAATCCATTGCCTCTCATCTTATCACAACAACCCCTTATAAGAAGTCCCTTCCCGGCTTTCTGGATTCCTTCTCTTCTGGCTCCATAGTCACAGAATCACAGAATCACCAAGGTTGGAAGAGATCTCAAAGATCATCAAGTCCAACCTGGCACCACAGACCTCATGACTAAACCAAGTGCTACATCCAATCCCCCCTCGAATGCTTCCAGGGATGGTGATTCCACCACCTCCCTGGGCAGCACATTCCAATGGCAAACAGCTCTCTCAGTGAAGAACTTTCTCCTCACCTCCAGCCTAAACTTCCCCTGGTGCAGCTTGAGACTGTGTCCTCTTGTTCTGGTGCTGCTTGCCTGGCAGAAGAGACCAACCCCCACCTTGCTACAACCTGCCTTCAGGGACTTGTAGAGAGCAAGAAGGTCTGCCCTGAGCCTCCTCTTCTCCAGGCTAAGCAACCCCAGCTCCCTCAGCCTCTCCTCACAGGGCTGTGCTCCAGACCCCCTCCCCAGCCTTGTTGCCCTTCTCTGGACACGTTCAAGTGTCTCAATGTCCTTCTTAAATTGAGGGGCCCAGAACTGGACACAGTACAGTGTACCTTTGGGTACACTTGTTGAGTCTCTTCTAGCATTTCCCCATGGGCAGAGGGTGTAATCTCTTGACAGTTTTAGGCTGGTTTTTAGGAAGAACCGGGCTCACATGAACCTTTATCTCCATGTCTCTCTTTGCTAACACCACTTCAGTCACGTTTCAATCCTTTGGCTGCTTCATAGTGATGCTTCTAACAGATTTCCCCAAAATAGTCTGGAGGAAAGAGAAAATAAGCTGGTGTTTGAACATTACCCTTCTTAGATAGCAGAGAATCCCACAGGGAATGGAGAGACAGGTTGGCAAGAAGCCAGATTTGGTTGGTTTGCTGTTATGGGAACTGTTATCTTCCAGCAGAAAGCTGAGTTACTCCTAAAACAAGCAGGTGAACAAGCACAAAATACAGCACCATGCAGGGCAACATTTTAAGAGCCAGTGTTATGCTGGTCTCTGATGGCTGAATGTCTTGATGAAAAAAAACCTTGCTGTCCTGAAGACATCTCCTGTGTGCTGCAGTTTGTTGGGAATGTTTTTCAGCCCCTACCTGGTTTATTCCCAGCCTATGCTAAGCCACGGAGCCCTTTGCTGGTATTTGTTGCTTCCTTCATCTGCCCAGTTGTTTTACCAGAGCATCATAGGATGGTTTGGATTGGAAGGGACCTCCAAAGGTCATAGAATGGTTTGCAATGTTAGGGACCTCCAAAGGTCATAGAATGTTTGCATTGTTAGGGACCTCCAAAGGTCATCTAGTCCAACACCCCTGCAGGCAGCAGCCACAGATCAGACTGCCCAGAGCCCTGTCAAACATGGCCTTGAATATCTCCAGGGATGGAGCTCAACTGCCTCCCTGGGCAACCTATTGCAGTGCTCCACCACCCTCATGGTAAAGAACTTGTTCCTAAGATCCAATCTAAATCTCCTCTTCTCTGATTTCAAACCACTGCCCCTCATCCTATCACTCCAGGCCTTTGTAAACAGTCCCTCTGCAACCTTCTTGTAGGCCACCTTCAGGTATTGGAAAGCTGCTATCAGGTGACCCCAGACCCTTCTCTTCCCCAGGCTGAACAACCCCAACTCCCTCAGCCTATCATCTACTCCAATCCCTTGGCAGTGAGCAGAGACATCCATCTAGTGTTCCCTTTTTGGTGTCCCCAGAATTTTGCCCACATGCAGGGAGGAATGGTTTTATGACAGAAGAAATGCAGCCCCAAGGTGAATTCAGTAGCTGCCACCCTCCAGGTGGGATGACCATCAGCCACACATATTTTCAAGGGCCACACCACCTGGATGCAGCTATATTTACATCTCACCAAGGCCTAGAGCGGATGCTTATGTTTTATTAGGCCAAGTTCTTGGCTCCTTGGAGACATATTCAAGGGTGAAGCAACCCTGTGTCATAGAGTCATAGAATCAGAGAATTGTCAGGGTTGGAAGGGACCTCAAGGATCAGCCAGTTCCAACCTCCCTGACATGGGCAGGGACAAGATCAGGTTGCTCACAGACACATCCAGCCTGGCTGCAAAAACCTCTAGGGATGAGGCTTCTACCACCTCCCTGGGCAACCTGTGCCAGTGTCTCACCACCCTCATGGGGAAGAACTTCTTACTAACATCTAATCTGAACCTATCCATTTCTAGTTTTGTTCCATTCCCCCTAGTCCTATCACTCCCTGACACCCTATAAAGTTCCTCTTGTAGCCCCCTTCAGATACTGGAAGGCCACAATAAGGTCTCCTCAGAGCCTTCTCCAGACTGAATAGCCCCAACTCCCTCAGTCTGTCCTCATAGAAGAGGTGCTCCAGTGTCTCCAAATGATGTTGCAGCTGAGGGGTTTTGTATTGGCCTCTGCATCACTTTGCACATGATATGGACCTGCCACAGCTCTCCTGTCACCCTCACAAGAGAGAAGTTTTTCAGTGATGTCTGATGAATACCAGCCTGAGATGGGCTGATTCTTCCAGTTTAGGAGATGCTTCTCAAGAACAGAACAGGCTGAAGGTCCATGAATGTTTCTCCCCCTCGGCTCTCTGCAGCTGCTTCTCTCACAGAGGGGCTGGGTGGGAGCTGGCATGGGCTGGGTGAGGGAGAGCAAGGGCTGCACAGGTCAGAGGCAATTTGTCTCGATTGCCAACATGGCTCTTTGCCTGCCCCAATCTGCTTGCCCTGGCTATGCCCAGTGTTGAAAATGGGATCACGTCAGAGCAGAAGGGAAGGTTTCTCATTCCATCTCCTTGTGCCTGTGTCCCAGCACACCCTGCTGCCACAGAAGTCCTGCAGCCAACACTCTATGGCAGGGAAAGGGGTTCCTTTTCCCAGTGAATCCCAGGGGCTTCCTGGGGTGAAGAAGAGCTGTTTCTTGCCACTGGTCGAAACCCGAATGTTGTGACTTGTTGAATTGTCACTCCTGGGCTCAACCCAGAACCAGCCCAGAACCCACATGACAGGCACCTAACTAACCAGCTCTTTTCCTTTCTCTCCCATCATGGCAGCAGAATTTTTTGATGATTACTCAGAGGGGCGAGAATGTGTCAACTGTGGGGCCATGTCCACCCCGCTCTGGAGGAGAGATGGCACAGGGCACTACCTCTGCAACGCCTGCGGGCTCTACCACAAGATGAATGGCATCAACCGGCCCTTGTTCAAACCTCAGAGGAGGCTGGTAAGTCAACACCACACAGGGCATGGTGGGCAAGGCTGTGTGCCAGGATGAGGCAAAAAGAGCTTGCCTGGGTGGAAATGGCAGGGGTGTTTCAGCTCCCTGGGTCCCCATCTGTCTACCTTAGATCAGGTCGACGGATTAGGAGGCTCAGGGGAGACCTTCCTGCTGTCTACAACTCCCTGAAGGGAGGTTGTAGCCAGGTGGGGGTTGGTCTCTTCTCCCAGGCAACCAGCACCAGAACAAGAGGACACAGTCTCAAGCTCTGCAGGGGGAAGTTTAGGCTTGATCTTAGAAAGAAGTTCTTCACAGAAAGCAAGATGTGCTGCCCAGGGAGGTGGTGGGGTCGATGTCCCTGGAGGTGTTTAAGAAGAGACTGGATGAGGCACTTGGTGCCATGGTCTAGTTGATTAGATAGGGTTGGATGATCTTGGAGGTCTCTTCCAACCTGGTTGATTCTGTGATTCTGTGAGGTGCTTTGGGTCCAGATTTCCAAAACAGGACAGACTGTCTTGTGCTTGGTACACTTCAAACACCTCGTGCTGTCCAGATCAGTTCTGCAGACACCCAGGCCAGGCAATGGATCGAGGCAATCCCAGGCACAAATCCAGGCTGGGCAGTGACTGGCTGGAGAGCAGCCCAGAGGAGAGAGACTTGGGGGTGCTGGGGGAGAAAGCTCACCAGGAGCTCTCAATGTGCACTTGCAGCCCGGAAAGCCAATCAAGCCTGGGCTGCAGCAGGAGAAGTGTGGCCAGCAGGTCAAGGGAGAGGATTCTCCCCCTCTGCTCAGCTCTGCTGAGACCCCACCTGGAGTACTGCCTCCAGTTCTGGAGCCCCTATTCCAAGAGGGATCTGGAGGTGCTGGAAGGTGTCCAGAGAAGGGCCACGAGGATGATCAGAGGGCTGGAGCACCTCTCCTATGAGGACAGACTGAAGGAGTTGGGGCTGTTCAGTCTGGAGAAGAGATGGGTGACAGGTTGGACTTGATGATCTGTGAGGTCTCTTCCAACCTTATTGATTCTATGATGACCTTTAAAGGTCTTTTCCAACCCAAAACATTCTGTGATTCTACCATCCCAGTGTTGAAATCCTGACTCTCCCTGCCTGTTTTGGTGAGGGGTTTTGGGAAGGTCCCTGTCACCTGTGCCTCGGGCACAGATCTATCATGATCCCAGGCAGAAAGGAAGCAGCAAGCCATCTCTTAGGGTCATATTCTCCCACTCCTTGTCTTCCATGAGGCCCCAATCTGCCACCTCCTCTTTGCATCGCTCAGACTTGTCTGAGCTGAACCCAGCCTTCTCTTGCCATGTCAGTAGGACGCTGGCAGTTCGAACATCAGCAGCCACAACTACCCAGCGCCCTCTTGTGAGAAACTCTTCCTTAGGCTCTGCACTGACCGAGCCAGGCAGGGACTGCACCTTGGCACCAAGGATCTTGCCTTGTTTCATTCACTGGTCTAGCTTTTCCCCTTGGGCTAAGCTGTGTAGTCAGGAATGGCCCATTGGGTACCATACAATCATGGAATCACCAAGTCATTTAGGTTGGAAGAAACAAGCTGAGGGAGCTGGGGTTGTTTAGCCTGGAGAAGAGGAGGCTCAGGGGAGACCTTCTTGCTCTCTACAACTACCTGAAGGGAGGTTGTAGCCAGATGGGGGTGGTCTCTTCTCCCAAGCAACTAGCACCAGAACAAGAGGACACAGTCTCAAGCTGCACCAGGGGAAGTTTGGGCTTGAGGTGAGGAGAAAGTTCTTCCCAGCAAGAGTAATTGGCCATTGGAATGTGCTGCCCAGGGAGGTGGTGGAGTCACTGTCCCTGGAGGTGCTCAAGAGGGGATTGGATGTGGCACTTGGAGCCATGGCTTAGTTAGTCATGAGGTCTTGGGTGACAGGTTGGACATGATGATCTCTGAGGTCTTTTCCAACCTGATTGATTCTATGATTCTGTGATACCCTTAAGATCATAAAGAACAACCCCATGTACCAGTATGGGCTTGGGAGTGACCTGTTGGAGAGCAGCATAGGCAGAAGGATGATCATGATCCAGCAGTATACCCCTGTGGCCAAGAAGGCCAAGGGCGTCATGGAGTGGATTAGCAGGGATATGGTTAGAAGATCAGAGAGGTTCTCCTCCCCCTCTACTCCACACTGGTGAGGCTGCATCTGGAATATTGTGTCCAGTTCTGGCCCCCCCTCCCCAATTCAAGGAGAACCTCAGGGGACTGCTTCAAAGAGTCAAGTACAGAGTCACAAAGAGGATGAAAGAAGTGGAACATCTCCCTTATGAGGAAAGGTTGAGGGAGTTGGGGCTTTTTAGACTGGAGAAGGTTGATCCTGTCACTGTGTAACCCTTTTTATCTCTTGAGACTAAGATATGCCAGAGACCCCTATAAGGGGAGGTCTTTGCCTTTGCTGCAAGCTCTCTAATTTAACCTCTTAGTCCACTTACAGAGGCTGATGATTGAACCTAAGACATGGTGAGGTTATAACTAAAGGAGCATTTGGTTTCTCTGCAGCAAAGAGACTTCCAGCTTCCAGTCTCAAGAAGTACTTGAATCTCATGTTCTATGGTCTTGCAGCTGCAGATTAACTGATCCTGGTCTATAATGGGGGAGAAGACACAGAGATCAAAAGAAAAATTGCAAAAATCACAGAGGAAAACTCTGGAAGCTGCCAGTTTCTCATCTCTCAGGCTTTTACCCCATTACACAGCTGCCAGCTATTATGTTCAGTTCTCCAGTGCTGATGAGATGTTCAGGACCACCAGATTTCCTCCCTGCAGGCTCCTTTTCAGGCACCATGAGATCAGGCATCTTCACACAGCTCCAACACTTCAGCTCAGTTCCCAGTTTATCAGCAAGCAGAGAGGGAATCTGACCCCAGCCCATCCAGACTTTATCCCCAGCCTCTTAAGCCCCAAGCTTTGAAGGATGCTGGGAAGATGTGCAGATGTGGTGCTTGGTGATAAGGTTTAGTGGTGGACTTGTCAGTGCTGGGTTAGCACTTGGACTGGATGATCTTCAAGGTCTTTTCCAACCTAGACAATTCTATGAGGAGTTTGGCAGGTGTGGAGGATGTGTCTTTTTCTTCCTCCACCTCCCACTCTGCTGCCAAGCTCAAAACCTGAATTGTATACATTTTGAGTCCATTGCCTTTCCCCTGTGACCTTTTGAGCCTGGCTAAACCAATTCACCCAGAAAGGGAACTTCAAAAAGCTGCACTGCTTCATTAGTGGGGATCCCCTCTGAATTATCCCTGAATTATCCAGGAAGATGATGCTGACAGAAGCAGTTTTTTCCCCCTTTATCTGAGCAACATCAAGCAAAGCTACCAAGGAGCACATGACATTCATGGCATTGATACCATCTTCCTGGGTACATGCCATGAGGTTTGGAAGGTGAAGGGCATGGCAGCCTGAGAGGGCAGGACAACATGAGATCCAGACAGCTTAGTGCAGGTGTGTGTCCATACAGTGTGTGTATCAGGAACAGTGTGGCCAGGAGGAGGAGGGAAGTCATTGTGCCCCTGTACACTGCACTGGTTAGGCCACACCTTGAATCCTGTGTCCAGTTCTGGGCCCCTCAGGTTAGGAAAGATGTTGAGATGCTGGAAGGTGTCCAGAGAAGGGCAACAAAGCTGGGGAGGGGTCTGGAGCACAGCCCTGTGAGGAGAGGCTGAGGGAGCTGGGGTTGCTTAGCCTGGAGAAGAGGAGGCTCAGGGGTGACCTTATTGCTCTCTCCAACTCCCTGAAGGGAGGTTGTAGCCAGGTGGGGGTTGGTCTCTTCTCCCAGGCAACCAGCACCAGAACAAGAGGACACAGTCTCAAGCTGTGCCAGGGGAAGTTTAGGCTGGATGTTAGGAAGAAGTTCTTTACAGAAAGAGAGATTTGCCATTGGAATGTGCTGCCCAGGGAGGTGGTGGAGTCACCATCCCTGGAGGTGTTTAGGAAGAGACTGGCTGGGGTGCTTGGTGCCATGGTTATGTTGATTAGATGGTGTTGGTTGATGGGTTGGACTCGATGATCTTGAAGGTCTCTTCCAACCTGGTTAATTCTCTTCTCTTCTCTTCTCTTCTCTTCTCTTCTCTTCTCTTCTCTTCTCTTCTCTTCTCTTCTCTTCTCTTCTCTTCTCTTCTCTTCTCTTCTCTTCCCTCTTTTCTTCTTCTCTCTTCTCTTCTCTTCTCTTCTCTTCTCTTCTCTTCTCTTCTCTTCTCTTCTCTTCTCTTCTCTTCTCTTCTCCATTCCATTCCACTCCATTCCATTCCACATACAGAGTGTGTCCATACAGTGTGTGTACATACAGAGTGTGTTCATACAGTGGGCCTCCAAGCTGCTACTGGAGCTGCTGGAGGTCTGAGGCTCTGTTGAAGTGATGACTCTGGTGGCATGTAAGATGTCTTAGAGCAGTGACAGGCAGGAGACAGTGGAAGGCAGGAGATGGTGGAAAGACAGCAGAGCAAAAGCTCTGCAAGAGGGGAAGAAAAAGGCAGCTGAGTTACCCACGGCAGCCAGGCAAGAGAAAGAGACAGGGAAACAAGAAAGGTAAGAGGAGAGAAAAACATGAGGCATGCTGGAGCTAGCTCGCTGTGATCTGAGGTGCTGCTGGTGGTAGCAGTGGAGGGCTGATGTGTTTTCTTCCTCTGCATTGCCTTGCAGTCGGCTTCCCGCCGCGTTGGCCTCTCCTGTGCCAACTGCCACACGACGACCACCACACTTTGGCGCCGGAACGCCGAGGGAGAGCCTGTCTGCAATGCCTGCGGGCTCTACATGAAGCTCCATGGGGTAAGGTCTTCACTGGGCTCTGCTCTGCATGTGGAGGGAACTGACAGAGCAAACAGGGAATGGCCCAATGGAGAGATGACCTGGGGATCCCTCCTGTGAAGAAAGGATGAGAGCCCTGGGCTGTTTAGTCTGGAGAAGGGAAGGCTGAGAGAGGACCTTATCAGTGTCTACATATATCTGAGGGGTGGGTGTCAGGATGAAGCTGCCAGGCTCTTTTCAGTGGTGCCCAGTGAGAGTACAAGGAACAGTGGGCACAAGCTTGAAACACAGGAGGTTCCATCCCTAACATGAGGAGAAACTTCTTTATGGTGAGGGTGATGGAAGCCTGAAACAGGCTGCCCAGAGAGGTTGTGACGTCTCCTCTTCTGGAGACTTTCAAAACCCACCTGGATGCATTGCTGTGAGGCCTGCCCTAGGTGATCCTGCTCTTGGCAGGAGGATTGGACTCAATGATCTCTAGAGGTCAATTCCAACCCCTAACATTCTGTGATTCTGTGACTCTGTTTTCATGAAGCCTACAAGAGGACCTGAAATCACGTTCTCTCAGATGACCTTATGGCCATACAGAAAGCCAGGTGGCTTTATATTTGGTTCTGTTTATTGCTGTCTACAGCTACCTGAAGGGAGGTTGTAGCCAGGTGGGGGTTGGTCTCTTCTCCCTGGCAACCAGCACCAGAACAAGAGGACACAGTCTCAAGCTGTGCCAGGGGAAGTTTAGGCTGGAGGTGAGGAGAAAGTTCTTCACAGAGGGAGTTGTTAGCCATTGGAATATGCTGCCCAGGGAGCTGGTGGAGTCACCATCCCTGAAGGTGTTCAAAAAAGGATTGGATGTGGACTTGGAGCCATGGTTTAGTAGTCATGAGGTGTTGGGTGCCAGGTTGGATTTGATGAGCTTTGAGGTCTTTTCCAACCTTACTGATTCCATGGTTTATGATTCTGTGTAGGTTCCGAGGCCCTTAGCAATGAGAAAAGAGGGCATTCAGACGAGGAAGCGCAAGCCAAAGAACCTTAACAAAACCAAAACACCAGCAGGTAAGCGTTGAAGAAGGGAGTGCATTGTACATGTGGGTGTGTGCACTGGTGCTTCTGACCCTCCTGTCCTGTCACTCAGACACCCAACCACAACATGGGCTGATTCTTCACAAATTGGAGCCCCTGTTACAGGAAGGATCTGGAGGTGCTGGAACATGTCCAGAGAAGGGTCATGAGGATGAGCAGAGGGCTGGAGCTCCTCTGCTATGATAACAGACTGAGGGAGTTGGGGCTGTTCAGTCTGGAGAAGAGAAGGCTCTGATGAGACCTTCTTGTGGCCTTCCAGTATCTGAAGCAGCCCTACAAGAAAGTTGGGGAGGGACTTTTTAGGGTGTCAGGGAGTGATAGGACTGGGGGGAATGGAACAAAACTAGAAATGGGTAGATTCAGATTGGGTGTTAGGAAGAAGTTCTTCCCCATGAGGGTGGTGAGACACTGGCACAGGTTGCCCAGGGAGGGGGTGGAAGCCTCATCCCTGGAGGTTTTTGCAGCCAGGCTGGATGTGGCTGTGAGCAACTTGATGTAGTGTGAGGTGTCCCTGTCCATGGCGGGGGGTTGGAACTGGCTGATCCTTGAGGTCCCTTCCAACCCTGACAATTCCATGATTCTAACTGGGGGGTGTGTGTCTGGATGCCTTTCAGCAGTAACCAAGCCCTTCCACTATTTTTGTCTTTTATTTGTTTTTTATTATGCTAACATTGGGAGGATGGGTACAATTCTGTGCTGGAAGGTCTTTAGGAAGAGTCTGATTTACTGCCTGCTTTCCTGACAGGTCCTTCCAGCAGTGAGAGTCTTACCCCGACCACCAGCTCCACCAGCAGCAGCAGCAGCAGTGCCACGACCACCGAGGAAATGCGCCCCATAAAAACAGAACCTGGGCTCTCATCTCACTATGGGCACCCCAGCCCAGTTTCTCAGGTACAGTGGGGAGATGGTGGCAGTGGGATGAAGATTGCAACTAGGACAGTAGACATGGGGAGAACATCATCCTGGGAACCTAGGACAAGGGGTAATGGATATAAACTACAGCACAGGGGGTTCCACCTCAGCATGAGGAAGAACTGCTTCACTGAAGGGGTCACAGAGCACTGGAACAGGCTGCCCAGAGGGGTTGGGGAGTCTCCTTCTCTGGAGACTTTCAAAACCCATCTGGATGTGCTCCTGTGTGACCTGTGCTGGATTCTATGGTCCTACTCTGGCAGGGGGGTGGGACTCAAAGATCTCCAGAGGTCCCTTCCAAGCCCTAACCTCCTGTGATCTGTGCTCCTGTGAACTGGCTGTTCACTTGCTGGCATGGAGCAAAATTGTCACCATGTGCACAGTAAAATACAGCTTTTCAATGATGTGTGGCAGTTCTGAAAGCACAACAAAAGCAACAGCTTTGCTGAAAACATGAAATTCCTTCTAGCTGGACAGCTAGATAGGCCTCCTGGCAAGGTAACACCCGTGCCCTTTTGTTTCTGATTTGATTTGTCTTCATTGCTGACCTTTCTCTGTGCTGCCTGGCTGTGTGAGGAGCGATGGGAGAAATGCAGCGTGAGGAGAATTAGCTCACACTGCCCAAGTCTAACTGAGCTGCATCCCTACCAAGGCAGAGCAAACCAGCATGACTGCAGAGAGCTGCAGGGGGAAGTGGTGTGCTCTGCACCATGTCCACCACTAGATGTCTTGAGAGCAGCTCTGCCTCCACACGAGGTCTTTATCCCGCTAAGCAACACCCTGAATCTGATCTGGAAGCAGATTTAGTGGCTGTGCCTTGGTTAAGGATGCCCATTGCACAGCAGAGCTCAGAGACAGCACTATACAGAACCGGAGAGTCAGAAGCGTAGAATCATAGAATCACAGAACTGTGTAGGTTGAAAAAGACTTCTAAGGCCATGAAGTTCAACTGCTCATCCAGGACTGCCAAGTCCACCACTAAACCATGCCCCTCAACACTACATCTACATGTCTTTTGTCATTCTTTTCCACGGAGCTTCTTTCCATACACTCTTTCCCAAGCCTGGAGCAGTCATTGAGACACTGGCACAGGTTGCCCAGGGAGGTGGTGCAAGCCTCATTCCTGGAGGATTTTATGGCCAGGCTGGATGTGTCTCTGAGCAACCTGATGTAGTGTGAGGTGTCCCTGCCCAAGGCAGGGGGGTTGGAGCTGGCTGATACTTGAGGTCCCTTCCAACCCTAACAATTCTATGATTCATGGGGTTGTTGTGACCCAAGTGCAGGACTCAGCCCTTGGCCTTTTTCAGCCTCATTGCTCTGGCCCATTGATCCAGCCTGTCCAAATCTCTCTGTGGGCCCTTCCTACCCTCAAGCAGATCAACACTTCCACCCATCTTAGTGTCATCAATATGATATGATAGGTGCTCTTCTTTTTGGGTTCATACAGGGGAGCCCAGTTATTTCCCTGGAGAAAACCAAAAGTGGTTCAGTGTTGTGCTGGATTGATCCAGCATGTGCAGCACCATGAATGTGGCTTGCAATACACATAAGGCTATGTGGAAACTAAGAAAGCCCATGGTCAATGAAATCTTAAGCCTTGGGAGGTAAAATGATCACTTCTGACATTTAGAAGAGAACAAGGTGTCCTGTGTGCAGTAGTAGGAAGAGCCAGGGTCTAGAAGAAAGAAAGAGTCTGTCCAAAGCATTATCATAGAAAAAAAATCATAGAATCAATAGGGTTGGAAAAGACCTCAGAGATCATCAAGTCCAACCTGTCACCCAACACCTCATGACTACTAAACCATGGCTCCAAGTCCCACATCCAATCCCTTTTTGAACACCTCCAGGGATGGTGACTCCATCACCTCCCTGGGCAGCACATTCCAATGGCTAACAACTCTCTCTGTGAAGAACTTTCTCCTCACTTCCAGCCTAAACTTCCCCTGGTGCAGCTGTGCCCTCTTGGTACACCTAAGCTGTAATTTGCAGCTCTACAGCAGATTCACAGACAAGTTATAACCACAGCATCAGCCCTGCAGCAGGGATTCTGATGGTACTCTCTGGTTTGAAGCTTTGCTCACAGGATTCTCCTTTTCCCATAGGCATTCTCAGTCTCTGCCATGTCCGGACATGGGTCATCTATTCATCCTGCAATTTCAGCTCTGAAGCTTTCCCCACAGGCTTATCAGTCAGCTATCAGTCAGTCTCCACAAGCTAGCTCCAAACAGGACTCCTGGAACAGCCTGGTCTTAGCTGAAAACCATGGGGACATCATAACTGCATAACCTGGTCTTCCCCCCAAGAACTTCAGGATTTTCCACTTGAGAGACAAAGAAGATGCAAAGTAATCACCAACTCAACGTTGTTCCCCACCTCTCCTGTTCTCCTGTCTCCTCTCCCCTTGTGAGATGTTCCAGCAAACAGTTAAAGAGGACTTACCAAACCAGTGGAGAAGACTCACATCTGAAAGTAACCAATGGATTTGAAACTTTTCTTCCCACTTCAAAGGAGTCTCTCTCTGTTTGACTGTCACCACCTTCTGTGAAACAGCCACAGACACACAAAGATGGACACAGCTCTTGAGTTCTGTTTATTTAAAACCATCTGGCATCTAAGACTCAGACAGTGGTGGGGCAGGGACAGGGGTTTTTTTTTTGCTCTTCTGTCACCACCTGTTCTTTTCCTGACCAGAAGCGAATGCCATGCCACCATCTTCTTAGCAGACACCTTTCAGTGATCTTCCACCAAATGGAGCCAATTCCAGGACAGTTTGTTGAACAGACTTCAGTAGGCATGCAGTGGTGGCTTTAGTGGATTTGATATGGTGGCTTTAGTGGATTTGATATGATCTAGAGCAGAGAAAAAAAACAAAGAAACAAACCAAACCAAAAACCCCTCCCCGCAGTCTAAGCTCAACAACCGAATGCATTGTCTTCATTTTCCTGGATGGCCTGAAAAGCTAATGGAAGTCCCTATTTAATAGCAACTCCTTTCCTATTTATCATGACAAAATCATGGGACTGTGGTTGTTGGCTGAGCCTGGAGAAGCTCTGTCCCAAGGCAAAGGGGGATTTTGGAAGAAGGAACCTTCTGGAAGAAGGTAGAGGAGACCCACGTCAGTCATCGAATCCTGGAGGCAATTGCTGGGATCTTCCCTTATGGATAGCTACAAGCCAGGCTTAGAGAGAGTATTGAAGAGCAAAGAGCAAGTGAAAGATGCTCTTCCAGTGCTGCTGTGCCACTGCTTTTGAGACTCTTGATTATTTTGCATACTTCTGTGTTGGTTTTGATGTCATTCATGCAATTTGATTGTCCTTTCTGTTTGGCTGTGTTGTGAGTGCCTGCTTTCCCCCCTAACAGCTGGCTCATGGCTATTTGACACATCTAACCCTTTAGGATCCCACCACTTGCAACAACAGAGGCTTCAGCCTCTCGTGGAGGTAGGCAGGAGTCATTTTCTCTGCCAAGCATGTGCACAGACTTGCTTGCCTGCAAGAGAAGCACAACTCCAGTTACACATGAGTGTTAAACCAAACTCGTGGTCTTTCTTGCCCATAAGGCTCTCAGCAACCAGGGAATCCTATCAAAAGGAATTGGAAGAGATGCTGAGAGCTCACTGACTCATTCCCTTTCCCCAAAGGGATCAATTCTACCTAACCTAGCCCTGACTGCTCTTTCCCTAGCATGTGCTTACCAAACTCCATCACCACAGATGCCACAGCTCTCCCCTGTGCAGTCCAAGCGCTTCGCCAGACACGTGCCATGGCATTTTCATCAACATTTCTGAGGAGAGACAGCTTTGCCTGGGAGACCTCTCAGCTTTCTCTGGGACAACTCATCCTACAAGAGTCTCCACTTTTGTTCCTGTCTGCCCCCAAACTCTGTTACTTTTCTTGCCTTCCCAGCTCCTCCCTTTCCTTCCTGCATCCAGAACTCAAGTACAGAACTACCAAGCGAAAACCCACGAGGGGGATTGTGCATCCCTCCCAAATGTGCCATGCTCCATCTCCCACTGTTTAACATTCCCACAAAGCATGTTTCCACCCAAAGAACAAGATCCATGGCTTGGAGAAGAGGAAAGCCACATACATGTTTGAAGCAAAAGAATGGCATTGCATTGCCCTTCTTTGAACTCATCAGTTTCCTCCTTATGGCAGAAAAGCTTCTTTAAGGAGAAGGATTCAACTGGACTGATTGTGATAAAGACTGGGACTGGAGTCACAGTAGGATCTGGACTTTTCTACATTCCCTAATGCTGTGCATAACTCAGATGTGAAGGTTTTGGAGGGGTGACAGAGCCCCTGTGCTCCACAGAGAAAAACATTATGGCAGCGATGTCATGAGAAGGGCTGGATGGTATTTGCACCAGAGTTTCCACTCTGTCTTGCTGAGCTAATGCAGGCTCCAGCCTCACTAGTGTTAATTAAGGACAATGAAAAGACATTTATGAAACATGAATAAAATTAAATTAAATGCAAGATTCTGCTCAGGCCTGGTTGGCTGCAGTGAAGAGGCCAAGAATAATGAATTTGGGGTGAAAACCTGAAGGCGTTTCCCCCTGGGCATAGAGGTCTTCAGCCACCCTCCTCCTCCTGGGCAGCATCAAATGAAGCATGGCCAGCAGGTTGAGGGAGGTGATTCTGCCTCTCCACTCCACTCTGGTGAGAGCTTAGCTAGAATATTGTGTCCAGCTCTGGGGTACTCAGCACAAGAAGGACATGGACCTGTTGGAACAGAGGGCTGGAAGCCCTCTGCTGTGAGGACAGGCTGAGAGTGTTGGGGTTGTTCAGCCTGGAGAAGAAAAGGCTTTGAGGCCTTTCCGTACCTAAAGTGGCCTACAGGAAAGATGGGGACAGAGTTTTTTAGCAGGGCCTGTTGTGAAAGGAACAAGAGGTGATGGCTTTCACTAAAAGAGGGGAGATTTAGACTAGAGAGAAAGAGACAAAACTTTTACACTGAAGGTGGTGAAACACTGGCACAGGTTGCCAAGAGAGGTGATAGATGTCCCATCCCTGGAACCCATTACAGGTCAGGTGGGATGCAGCTCTGAGCAGCCTGATCTAGTGGAAGGCATCCCTGCTAACTGCAGAGGGGATTGAGGGTCCCTTTAAATGTCCTTTCCAACCCAAAGCATGTTATGATTCTATGAACTCTATTCCTTTGTAAATGGCAGTTGAACTCTTGGGATCTGGCTGTGAATTCCTGTCTGTAGCAGAGAAGCATGCACCATAGAGATGCCCTTTGGCTAATGCACACCTTTGAGAGCCCTAGAACTATCCTGGACAACCTGAGAGGGAGGGGAGCAGGTGGCTTCCTGGAGGGGAGCAGGTGGCTCCAGCTCAACAACATGCCCCAGCTCCTTTTCCATACAGATGCTCCCAGAGGCTCTGTCCACCTTGCCTCATTATTGCACTCCTCCTATTGGCCTCAAAGCTGGTTTCCCTGGCTGAATTTTTCTCCTGCCCTTAGAGCACACTCTGAAATCCCATAAAGGAGTCTGCTTGCAATGCAAGAGGGGCAAACCCTTGCAGAACGTAGGTCTGCTTTATGCTCCTTCAGGTTACCTAAAAGACCATGGCAGAGATTTATTAATTGGCTTTCAGTCTTCCTCAAAGCCTTAAAACACAGCAAAGGAGCACTTATGAGGGCCCTGATAACAGAACAGGATGTCTGCATGAAGAAGGTGAAACTCTGGGGGGGCTGAGGATGACTTGGCTCTCTGTAGTGGCAGAACTGAGCCCTTTTGCACCACGAGCAGTAGAAGTTCAGGCATGCTTGGTTCTGTTCTTTTCAACCACCTAAAGCTGTTGCAGAGCTCCTGACCACCCTCATGGTGGAAATGTTCTTATTCCAAATAATTGTTAGCTTCTAGTGAGAGGCAAAACAGTCAATGAATTACTTGCTCAGACTTGAAGACTCCCAAGTAAGGAGTCCCTGCAGAAGACTGGAGCCCTGGAGTCACACAGGGACCCTTCTCCTAGGCAGGAGCTGGGGGTGGGGGTTAGGTAGGATCACAAACACCAGAAGTGGTGGATGAAGGGATACTCACAGGACAAGAGGACCAAAGTGCTACCAGGTTCAGGACACCCAGCTCATTCTAGCAAGAATAGAGAGTACAGAATTAATCAGGTTGGAAAAGACCTTTGAGATCATCATCAGAAGCAATCTACACAACTCTGGGTTCCATGTGAGCCCTGGTTTCCTTTCCATGACAGAAGAGCAATTTAGAGCCTGTTTGGCTAATGGACTTGAATACAGTTATTAGGCAAGATAATTATTGCTATTGTTATGGCTATAATTTATTTCATTGAGGTGTGGCTGAGGAACCCACTGTTGGCCAGGCCAGGCCCTGCACAAAGAACCATTCCAGCCCAAAGGAGTAAGAGGGAAGGGCCCAGCCCTGTGAAACACTTAAGCACATCTATAAATACCTGGGATTTGTTCCCACAGAGGTCACCACTAATCACACATGCAAATTCCTGATGCTGAGAAGTTTCCAGCACAAAGTTTGACCACACCAAGCCAGACCTTTGCAACAGCCCAGCGGTCACCAGAGTAAAATGAGTAGGTGAGAACCAGGATGGGGAGCCAGAGGGGGAGAGAGGTGATTTAACCACTTGTAAATGACTTTCCTCGTGGTGGAAGGGCAGTATCTCCAAGTGCTTCAGCTCTTCTTTTGTAAGTTGGTCTGAAGAGTTCCACGTTTCACTTGCCAGCTCATGGGCTGACTGGAGAGGGTGCAATCAGGAGGAGCTCTTGGAGATTGTTAGGGAGGTTTGCAAACCCATCAGCAACTCCCAGTACAACCTTGAAGCTGTGACTAGGTCAGGGGTGGTGTTTTATTTTGCCCTTTGTGTCTTTTTTCCCCCTCCCCACCACGTACAAAGTTTGAAGCTTCCTGGGTCACCTGGGAAGGTCTCATGGAAACAGATGCTTACTTCTAAGGGGGAGAGGGAAATCAACCAACTGAACAAGCTGTAATTATTTAAGAAGTGTAAAAACCTATCTATTATGAAGTAGTATGGCTGCCAATCTACCTAACTTCTACACTTTTGGAACTAATGAAAATAAAACAATGATGATAAAACTAGGAGGCTGCTGCTTGACTCTGACTGCCCCTGGGGGCTTTCTTGGAGTGGGCTGGGGATGAAAGAATACAGAATAGAGAAGTAACCCAGGCTGGAAAAGGCCTATCACCCAGCACCATCTAATCAACTAAGCCATGGCACCAAGCACCCCAGCCAGGCTCTTCCTAAACACCTCCAGGGGATGGTGACTCCACCACCTCCTTGGGCAGACCATTCCAATGGCCAATCTCTCTTGCTGTGAAGAACTTCTTCCTAACATCCAGCCTAAACCTCCCCTGGCACAGCCTGAGACTGTGTCCTCTTGTTCTGGTGCTGCTTGCCTGGGAGAAGAGACCAACCCCCACCTGGCTACAACCTCCCTTCAGGGAGTTGTGGAGAGCAAGAAGGTCACCCCTGAGCCTCCTCTCCTCCAGGCTAAGCAACCCCAGCTCCCTCACCCTCTCCTCACAGGGCTGTGCTCCAGACCCCTCCCCGGCTTTGTTGCCCTTCTCTGGACACTTTCCAGCAACTCAACATCTTTCTTGAACTGAGGGGCCCAGAACTGGACACAAGACTCAAGGTGTGGCCTAACCAGTGCTGAGTCCAGGGGGCAGAATGATTTCCCTGCTCCTGCTGGCCACACTATTCCTGATGCTGGCCAGGATGCCATTGGCCTTCTTAGCCACCTGGGCACAGTGCTGGCTCATGTTCAGATCACAAAGATCACATATGAAGCGATGCTGCAATGAGTCCATCTTCTAGGGGGTCTCATAATGACAGAATTGCAGAGCAATTAAATCAGAAGGAATTAGAACAGGTTTTGGTCAGTCAAGTGCTGAATATCCCCAAGGATAGTAATCCTAGAACTATCCTGGGCTCCTGTTTCCAGTGTTTGACCACCCTCATGTTGGGAATGGAGTACTATGTGCGGCTCTGGGGTCGTCAGCACAGGGAAGATGTGGACCTGTTGGAGTGGGGCCACAGCAGGCCACTAAAATGATCAGAGGGCGTGAGGACAGGCTGAGAGAGTTGGAGTTGTTTAGCCTGGAGAAGACTCCAGGGAGACCTTCTTGTGGCCTTTCAGCATTTAAAGGGGGCCTGTAAGAAAGATGGGCACAGATTTTTTAGCAGAGCCTGTTGTGACAGGGCAAGGGGTGATGGTTTTAAACTAAATGGGGGAGACACAGACTAGATAGAAGGAAGACACTGATTACACCGAGGCACACAGTATGCTCTCCATGCAGCAGGTAATTCCCCTAGCACAGTGGAGAGGGGGAAAGCTCCTCAGGGCACTCTAACAGCAGCCTGATTTCTCTTTTTGCTCTGCTCACCAATGTGGGTTTGTGCAGTAGGCTGTTTTCAGCCTAACTGCTCCCACCTGAAGACTAAGACACTACCCTCAAGCCAAAACCAGGGACCAGCAAGCTCTGTGCTTTTGGAAAGGGTGGAGATGACTGAGTGCAGCCCTCCTACAAGGATCCAACCCTCCTCAATAGTGCACAACTCCCTTCCCACTGCAAATTGTCCTTAGACACCAATGCCACTGGTGGAGTAGAGTGTTGATCATGTTTGAAACCTCATCCCTTCCTCCCCACCAGCCAATTGGAGAACTCCTGATCTAACTGGGGGGGAGGGTCTTCCCCCTCCATAAAAGTGAGGGTTCAGAGGGTGATTTTTAGGGTAGGTAATTACAGGGAGTGGAGGTCTTGCAAGTGAGGAGCTTGTAGCAAGTGAGTGGTTTTGTGTCTTTCAGAGTTGCAGCTTTTCTTCAAGCCTAGGGCACTAAGTGTGAAAGGGATCTGCTGTTCCCTTAACAGCTACTGGAAATGCCAGAGGGCCCCTCAGTGAGGAAGTTCCAGCTGCTGACCTCCCCTTTTGTGGGGCAAGTGGTGTCCAAGGTGGGGGGAAGCACAAGGAAGATCAATGTGAATGACCTGAAGGCTGTGAGGCTCCAGGACTCCCAGGTGAGCTGTACTAAAGATGAGCTTATTGGACCATGGTAAGTTTTGAGGCACAGCACTGCTGACCTGCATCTGGATCACAGAAGGTGCAGAACCTGAGAATGGCACCAAGTTTGTTTGAGGTGGACCACTGGCTTTGTTTATAGCCACCAGCATAGGTGCAGGTAGGCAAGGAGGTGTGAATGCCCTTTTTGGAGTACTGCAGAGTTTGTGATCAGATCCTGCAAGGAGAGGATGGTGCAGTGATGTGGTTGGACATGGAGATGCACAGAACTATTTGCAGTTTTGAGTTCTGAAATGCTGGTTCCCTGCCTTTCAAGGGATGAGGAGTTGATGCTGGTGAGGGCTCTTTGTAACAGAGATGAGAGTTGGTTTCTCTAGTATGGGGGCGCTAGAAGCAGCAGCCCCAGCTGTAAACTTTCACAGTTGCTCCTCTTAAACCAGAAGGCAGGTTTTAGCCTGGCTAGGTTGGCAACTGGACAACAAGTTAACTGTGAGCCAGCACCATCTTCTTGTGGCCAAAAAGGTCAATGGTGTCCTGGGGAGTTTTAAGAAGAGCAAGGGTAGAAAGTTGAGGAGCATTTTCCTTCCCCTCTACTCTGTTCTAGAGTGAGGTCAGTGTGTCCAGTTCAAGAGAGACAGGGAACTACTGGAGATGGTACAGCAGAGGCTATGAAGGTGGGGAGGGGACTGGAGCACCTCTCTGACAAGGAAGGCTGCTTAGCTTGGAGAAGACTGTGAAGAGATCTTCTAAATGCTTATCAATATTTAAAGGGCAGGTCCAGACTCTTTCAGTGGCACCCAGTTACAGGACAAGGGACAATGGGCATGAGATTGAACACATCCAAGTGCCGGGTTCTGCACACTGGCCACAACAACCCCATGCAGTGCTACAGGCTCGGGTCGGAGTGGCTGGAGAGCGGCCAGGCAGAGAGGGACCTGGGGATACTGGTTGATGGTAGGCTGAACATGAGCCTGCAGTGTGCCCAGGCAGCCAAGAAGGCCAATGGCATCCTAGCCTGCATCAAGAATAATGTGGCCAGCAGGAGCAGGGAGGTCATTCTGCCCCTGTACACTGCACTGGTTAGGGTGCACCTTGAGTCCTGTGTCCAGGTCTGGGCCCCTCAGTTTAGGAAGGATGTTGACTTGCTGGAAGGTGTCCAGAGAAAGGCTATGAGGAACGGCTGAGTGAGCTGGGGTTGCTTAGCCTGGAGAAGAGGAGACTGAGGGGTGACCTTCTTGCTCTCTACAACTACCTGAAGGGAGGTTGTAGACAGGCAGAGGTTGGTCTCTTCTCCCAGGCAGCCAGTACCAGAACAAGAGGACACAGTCTCAGGCTGTGCCAGGGCAGGTTTAGACTGGATGTTAGGAAGAAGTTCTATACAGAGAGAGTGATTGCCCATTGGAATGGGCTGCCCGTGGAGGTGGTGGAGTCACCTTCATTGGAGGTGTTCAGGAGCAGACTTGATGGGGTGCTTGGTGCCATAGTTTAGTTGTTTGGGTGGGTTGGATTGGTTGATGGGCTGGACACGATGATCTTGAAGGTCTCTTCCAACCTGGTGTAGTGTATTGTATTGTATTGCAACTGGAACACAGGAAGCTCTGCCTCAGCCTGAGGAACAACTTTTTCTGTGAGGGTGACAGAGCACTGGGACAGGCTGCCCAGAGAAGATGTGATCTCCTTCTCTGGAAAGATTCAAACTTGCCTGGAGGTGATCCTCTGCAGCTTGCTGTAGGTGGACCTGCTTTAGCAGGGGGTTTGGACTAGATCTTCAGAAGTCCTTTCCAGCTTCTACCATTCCATGATTCTGTGCAATGTCTATGCTGTGGGTACTTGGGTGATAGTCATACTGGGTCAGCTTCACTTGCCTCATTTCTGTCAGATGATGATTTGATCTTATCAAATGCTAGGGCAGTCTCATCTCTGATAACATGATAGTCTCAGCTGGGGGCACAGACATGGTCTGCTCAATGGTCATTTGTGCCTAGCCTGTGGCTTCAGAGCCCTCTCTGAGTTAGGCTGCCCTGTCTTGAGGCACTTGAGGCCAGCTCAAAGTGAAGGGGGCAAAGGAGAAGCAATGATGACACTTTGAAACTCTGAGTCTGCCCTGGTGTGTCTCTTTGGCTTCATAGGAGCTTTTAAGAGGACTTTGCACTGGAGTGGCATCTGAACACCTTGTGTTTCATGTAGACAAAGAAAGGATGATGAGAAGATGCCTGCAGCTTTGATGGGCATTGCTCAGATGCTAATGGATCTCATTTTTTGGGTGGGGTGATAGGCCTTCTATCTAAAAGTGGTAGACAATAGTCAGGTTTGTATGGAACCAGCCAGAAGTTACATGGATCCTTCATGCATCCCATCCTTTTTCTCAGGTTCATGGGAAGAAGTTGTTTCTGGCGTTTGTGGCAGCTGAAAGTCCCTCAGCACCAACTGCAGAAGAGACAGTGCTGCAAAGAGAGGCTGCTAGTGGGGCAAGTTCCCCTGGCCAGGAAGGGCAAGAACGGGTTTGTGCTGCACAGACACATCCCCAGGCTGAGGAAGTGCAGGAACTCCAGCACACCAGCTCTGAAATCCCAGATGCAGCAGAGGGTCTGGGCCACTGGCTGCGGTTCCGCTTCGGCTTGTTTGGCAGCGTTCGGGCAAACGAATTCGCCAGAGCAAACAAAGCCAATAAGAGAGGGGACTGGAAGGATCCCACACCCAGGTACTTACTCAGGTCCTCACAAGCTCTGCTGTTTCCTTGCCTCTCGGTCTGGAGAGGGCATTCAACAAGTCCAAGTGCCAGGTGCTGCACTTGAGCCACAACAACCCCATGCAGTGCTGCAGGCTGGGGTTGGAGTGGCTGGAGAGCAGCCAGGCAGAGAGGGACCTGGGGGTACTGGTTGACAGCCAGCTGAGCATGAGCCAGCAGTGTGCCCAGGGGGCCAAGAAGGCCAATGGCATCCTGGCCTGCATCAAGAATAATGTGGCCAGCAGGAGCAGGGAGGTCATTCTGCCCTGTACTCAGCACTGGTTAGGCCACACCTTGAGTCCTGTGTCCAGTTCTGGGCCCCTCAGTTCAAGAAAGATGTTGAGTTGCTGGAAAGTGTCCAGAGAAGCAGCAAAGCTGGGGAGGGGTCTGGAGCACAGCCCTATGAGGAGAGGCTGAGGGAGCTGGGGTTGCTTAGCCTGGAGAAGAGGAGGCTCAGGGGAGACCTCATTGCTGTCTCCAACTACCTGAAGGGAGGTTGTAGCCAGGTGGGGGTTGGTCTCTTCTCCCAGGCAATCAGCACCAGAACAAGAGGACACAGTCTCAAGCAGTGCCAGGGGAAGTTTAGGCTGGAGGTGAGGAGAAAATTCTTCCCAGAGAGAGTTGTTAGCCATTGGAATGTGCTGCCCAGGGAGGTGGTGGAGTCACCATCCCTGGAGGTGTTCAAGAGGGGATCGGACGTGGCACTTGGTGCCATGGTTTAGTAGCCATGAGGTGCTGGGTGACAGGTTGGACTTGAAGATCTCTGAGGTCTTTTCCAACCTTATTGATTCTGTGACTATGAATGTGTGGGGATGCTCTCAGCTCTGTCTTTTCTCTGCTAGCTCATGAGAGATGGGTGTGGGGATTTGTTCAGCTGGGAAATCCACAGTGCCCTTGTGGGATGCATGTTGCCTGCTAGCCTGAGGGTCATGGCACCAGCTTGGGTGATATTTGTATTCAAAGAGAGCTTTTAGAGAAAGCCAGACTGAAGCATGCTGCACAGTGCAGCACAGGAGGTTCCACCTCAACACAAGGGGGAACTTTTTTACTGTAAGGGTCACAGAGCATGGAACAGGCTCCCCAGAGAGGTTGTGGAGTCTCCTCTGGAGACTTTCAAGGCCCCTCTGGATGCATTCCTCTGTGACCTGTGATAGATCCTATGGTCCTGCTCTGGGAGGGGGGATGGACTCAGTGATCTCTTTGGTTCCCTTCCAACTGCTGACATCCTGTGAATCATACCCTGGAAATGCCAGAGTTCTTCCTTTAGCATGGGGGGTGGGCTAGAGAGATGATACCCAGAGGTCCTTTCCTACTCCCACCATTCTGTTGTTCTCTGCCTTTCCCAGACTGGTTCTGCACTTTGAGAGTGGAGGGTTCCTTGCTTTCTATAACTGCCAGATGAACTGGTGCTCCTCTCCAAGGGTTGACCCTGCTTCTGACATCCTGTCTGTGGAGTTCCACCGTGGCCAGGCGTTGGATGCTCTCCACAAACCCAGTCCCATCTGCTACATCCTCTTAGACCAACGATATTTTTCAGGGTTGGGTGAGTTCCAGGGCAGAGTAAGAAATGGAAGAAGGTGGGTGGGTATGTCTACAGATCCAGAGCTTCTGGATGTCTGAACCTTTTATTCCTTAGCCATGTGGCTTCTGGTTGAGCTTGCTGAGGAAAAGGCTTGCAGTCTGTAGCCACAGGCTTCAGATGCTTGAGTGGACTATGTAAGTCCAATGGTGCAGTGCTTACTGAGCCATCTCCAGACCCAGTGCAGGTCTGGTGCCCTCAATATTGGAAGGACATGGACCTGATGGAGAGGGTCCAGAGGAGGGCCACGAAAATGATCAGGGGGTTAGAGCACCTCTGCTACAAAGACAGCCTGAGGGAGCTGGGATTGTTCAGCCTGGAGAAGAGGAGGCTCTGGGGAGACCTAATAGCAGCCTTCCAGCACCTGAAGGGGGCTACAGGAAAGATGGAGAGAGACTGTTTCCAAAGGCCTGCAGTGACAGGATGAGGAGCAATGGCTTCAAAGTAGAGAAGAACAGATTTAGATTGGATATCAGGAAAAAAGGTCTTCACTACGAGGGTGGTGGAACTCTGGAACAGGTTGCCCAGGGAGGTGGCTGAGGTCCCTTCCCTGAACATACTCAAGGTGAGGCTTGATGAGGCCCTGGGCAGCCTGCTCTAGTTGGGGATGTCCCTGCTGATGGTGGGGAGATTGGGCTGGATGACCTTTGGAGATCCCTTCCAGCCTGGACCATTCTGGATCAGTGTGGGTAGCTGTGTTTTGGCTTGTGGCTCGGAAGAAAGGAAGGTCTGCTTCAAGTGTAGTGGGAAGAGAACATCTTCCAGTCTGATCCCAGCCGTAAGTCTACTTGTTGCATGGCACATTTGATACAGGGAATGACACAGTTAGCTTGAGGCAAGTGCCAGACTGGAGCCATAGGATTGCATCACCTTGACAAGAAACACCTTTATTGTTCCTTTTCAGGAAACATCATTAAGAATGAGGTCCTGTACCTGGCCAAGATCCATCCGTTAACACAAGGCTCGCTCTTGGCTCGCTCGGATCTGGAGCAGCTGCTTGACTGCGCCATTCAGTTCAGCTCTGACTGGCTGCACAGCAAGCTGCGTGGTGAAGGGCTGCACCTTCAGATCTACCGGAAGCAGCAGTGTCCCCTCGGGCATGCAGTGATGAAGGGAACCTTTGGACCCTCAGGTGGCTTTAAGAGACTTACATGGTGGTGTCCTCAGTGCCAGCCCATGCTGCTGTCAGGGGATGGGGATCATTCCTCAGTCATTGAGTGACCTGGCTTTCTGTGCTCATCCTCTTCTGGAGAGTGTTCTCTGAGTCATGGTCTTAGTTGTCCCAAGGAGATACAATCTTCATAGTTTCTTTGAGGTTGTTGAGTTTGCTACTTTGGCACAGTGAGTTGGTAGAGTTATGTGCCCAGTGGGGGTTACAGGAATCCTTGGAGGACCCTGTGCCTCCGGATGCAAAAAGCAAAGTGGTTGTGCACATCTGTCACTTCATGGCACAGTGACAGCAGTGTAAATAGTTTGACCATTTCTGAGGTGTCTTTGCCCCCCAGTTCTGACTAGTGAATGGGAAGTGTAAGGTGCTGAGCAGGTGATTACTGTGGTCTGAAGTGACCCTGTCCCTTGACCCTGGTGTGGATGCAATGGCTTATGGTGGAGTTAGCAGAAAGGAACATACCCCTCTGCCTAAACATTGGTTAGTTTAGTATTGGATAATCCTGCTTCAACTTGTTGCCCAGTGCCTGTGTGCTGGACTGTGATCAGGTGTGGTTAAAAGTGAGTGGCTGGTCCCTCTGTCAGCTCTCAGAGGAGCCTCCTTCCAAGGGGAGAAAACGAAACCTTAGCAGTGGTGGAGCTCATCTCTGCACCCACAGGTAGCAGATTTGTGACAAAATGTCAGTTTGATATTACTGTAAAAATAAAAGCTAAACATTAAAAGTAGTGTGTGTGTGTGATTTGGATTGCATAAAATCATGATCTCCAAGGTAACATGAAAGCAGAATGCTCTGGGGATAGAAGTGATGTGGTCTCTTCTTTTCTGAGCTGTGTGCCTCTGCAGTAGGCTGGAAAAGACCTGTAAGGTGATCACCTAACCATTCACATGACACCACACTGAACTGGCTGCTAAACCATGTCCCTCAGCACCACAGCTACACATTCAGGCACAAATCCAGGCTGGGCAGTGACTGGCTGGAGAGCAGCCCTGAGGAGAGAGACTTGGGGGTGCTGGTGGAGGAGAAGCTCAACATGAGCTCTCAGTGTGCACTTGCAGCCCGGAAAGCCAATCAGAGCCTGGGCTGCATCAGGAGAAGTGTGGCCAGCAGGGCAAGGGAGGGGATTCTCCCCCTCTACTCAGCTCTGGTGAGACCCCACCTGGAGTACTGCCTCCAGTTCTGGAGCCCCTATTCCAAGAGGGATCTGGAGGTGCTGGAAGGTGTCCAAAAAGGGCCACGAGGATGATCAGAGGGCTGGAGCACCTCTCCTATGAGGACAGACTGAAGGAGTTGGGGCTGTTCAGTCTGGAGAAGAGAAGGCTCCGAGGTGACCTCATTGTGGCCTTCCAGTATCTGAAGGGGGCCTACAAGAAGTCTGGGGAGGGACTGCTAAGGCTATCAGGGAGTGCTAGGACTAGGGGGAATGGAATGAAGCTGGAGGTGGGGAGATTCAGGCTGGAGGTGAGGAGGAAGTTCTTCACCGTGAGGGTGGTGAGGCCCTGGAATGGGTTGTCGAGGGAGGTGGTGGAGGCCCTGTCCCTGGAGGTGTTTAAGCCCAGGCTGGATGAGGCTCTGGCCAGCCTGATCTAGTGCAGAGTGTCCCTGCCTATGGCAGGGGGGTTGGAACTAGATGATCCTTGTGGTCCCTTCCAACCCTAACTGAAACTATGAAACTATCTTTGAAATCTCTCTAGGGATGGGTGACTACTCCACTTCCCTGGGCAGCCTGTTACAGAGCTTGACAACCCTTCCAGTGAAGAAATGTTTCTTAATGTCCCGCCTGAACCTCCCTTTGTGGTGGACTCGAGGCCATTTCCTCTTTCAGTTGCTACTTGGAAGAACAGACCAACACCCACCTCACTACAACATGTAGTGAGGTGCTGCTGTCCTCTCTCTCCCTGGATCTGGGTTTGATTTAACAATAGGTTGTTGACTTGATTGAAAAATAAAAGCTGGGGTCAGAGTTGGTGATGTTCAGCTTAAGTTCAGTATATCTAGGCTGAGAATTACTTGGTTAAACTGAAGTGTACAGGGAAACTTCAGCCTTTGGGGCTTTGTCCTGTGGAGGTTGATTCCAGCAGCTTTCCTCAGTTGTGTAAGGATGGCTCATCGGGAAAACTCTCTTCATAGGAAGTGGATTTAAAGCTGGGTTGTAAACCTGCTGGGACAACGCCTCTGTGGCAGGCTGCTTCCCAAACAGGACTTGCACAGCCGCTCCCCTATGAAGTGTGACACCCTTGAGAGGAGCCTGGTTACAGGACTGCTGGATAATCTAGTTAATGGGGTTATGATGCCAAAGAAGATGCTTATCACCACTTCAGAGTGTATCCTGCAGGATGTGAAGGCCTGAAAATTAGGAATGGTGGTTTTAGTCCCCTACTAAACCAGAGAAAACAAACTACAAAACAGAACCCACATAACCCCTCACACATGGAAGGATGAGATAGCAGCTGGGTTGGGGACAGAAGATGTCTGAGCCAAATGCAGGAGGCTAGCTGAGGTGAGGTCTCATGTCCTAATTGTGGCTGGGAGACCTAGAGCTATTTAGCCTGGAGAAGAGAGGGGATCTTATCAATGCTCATCAAGCTCTGAAGGGCAGGGATCAAGAAGATGGAGACAGACTCATTTCTGTTGTGCCCAGTAACAGGACAAGGAGCAATAGGCACAAACTGGAACACAAAGTTCCACATAAATATGAGGAAGAACTTCTTTCCTTTGAGGGTGATGGACCACTTGGAAGAGACTGCACAGGGGGGTTGTGGACTCTCCTTCTCTGGAGAGATTCCAAACCTGCCTGGATGTGAGCTTGTGCAACCTGCTGTGGGTGACCCTGCTTTAGCAGGAGAGGGTGGACTAGATTGTCTCCAGAGGTCCCTTCCAGCCTGTACTATGCTGGGATTCTGTGATAGGAAAGGCCTGGGAATGAGGCATTGTATTTCCAGTGCCCTTCTAAAACAAACAAATTTCACAAAGCAAACAAAAAGCCAAAACCAATTCCAAAAAGGTGAAACTTGCACCTCAAAGGATGAGATGGTGGTTGAGTATCTTTAGGGAATAGAATCATTGCAGTTGGAAGGGACCTTTAAAATCACCAAGTCAAATCATTAACCCAGCACAGCCAAGCCCACCTCTAAACCATGCCCCTCAGCACCACAGCTAAATGTCTTTCAAATCACTCCAGGGATGGTGACTCCACTTCTCTGGAATCCTGTTCCAGGGCTTGACAACCTTTTTGGTGGTAAAAAGCTTTCCTTAAAACCTACCCAAACCCTTCCTGGCACAACATGGGGCAGTTTCCTCTCATCCTATTGCTTATTACTTGAGAGAAGGCACTGACCCTCAGCTTGCTTCAACCTGGTTTCAGGTAGTTGCAGAGAGCGATAAGGTCTCCCCAAGCCTTTTTTCCACCAGGTTGAGCAATCCCACTCAGTTTCTTCAGGAGCTCCTCATCAGGCTTGTGCTCTATACCCTTCACCAGCTTCATTGCCCTGCTCTGGACATGCTCCAGCACCTCAGTGTCTTTTGTTGTACATTACACAGAACATGATCTTAAATATGGAACTATATTCTATTGTTAGAATAGAATAGAATAGGTTGGACAGGTTGGACTTGAAGATCTCAAAGGTCTTTTCCAACCTGGTTAATTCTATTCTATTCTATTCTATTCTATTCTATTCTATTCTATTCTATTCTATTCTATTCTATTTTCCTATTCCTATTCTATTTCTATATGAATTGAGAGGGCCAAAAATGAACCCAGTATATGAGGTGTGGCCTCATCAGTGCTGAGTACAGGGGGATGGTCGCTTCTCTACTGCTGGGCAAGGTACTTCTGATCCAAGCCAGGAAGCTGTTGGTTTTCTTGGCCACCTGAGCACACTGCTGGCTTAGTGGAGATGGCTGAATGGAACACAGGTTGCTGAGTGAGGTTTCATCCTGACTCACTGGGATGACCCTGCTGACAAAGGTGACTCCAGAGAAGCCTCTGGGGGGGAAAGGGCAGAAGGTGATGTAAACAAATGCAGGCTTGTCTGAGGGGGCTGCTTATACCCCAGGGGCTGCACCCGAGGCAGCTGGGGTTGGAAAAGCAGCTGTGGAGCAGAGCTGGAGGTCTCGGGAGCCAGGCAAGTGACCTCCCTAGCACCCCCCACGGGCCGCGGGGGTGTCCCCAACAGCCTCCGCTGTGCGTGGGCCCCCCGCTCCTCCAGCCACCGCCTTCCCGCTCCGCGTGTGCCCACGGGCACCGCCACCCAATCGGCGCCCGCCAGCTGCCGTCACACCAGCCCTGCCGTCTTTCTATTGGTTGACCCTCCTCTGGTGCGAGCGCACTTCAACCAATAAGCGGCCCATCCGGCCCACCGAGCGATGGGACGAGCAAGCTGATTGGCTGAGGGGCGGAGCAGAGGCGGCCGCACCCGAGTACGGTTAAGCACCGGGTGACGGCGGACAGGTCGGATGCGGGGGGATGAACGTGGCCCCCATGGAGCTACTAAGGAAATGGCTCGGCCATCCCGAGGAGATCTACAACCTGCTGCGGTTCAAAATGGGCGGCTACCGGGTCGTCATGCCGCGGATCGACCCGGTGAGGGGGCCGGGAGGCGGTAACGGGGGATGCGCTTCGTGGTCACCGTCGATGGGGCAGTGCACTGTGCCATGGGGGGTCTGTTATTATCCTGCGCGGCTGCGGCGTTGCCAGGGGTGAGCGCTGCACGGCCTCACCGTGCGTAGCACCAGCCCGGTGTTAACCGAGGGCAGCACCGGCTCAGGCGTCTCATTCATCTCACCGGGCGATGGCTTCCCGTGTAATTGATGCGGGTCTGTCCTTACCATGCCTCGCTCGGGGTCGCTACCCTGCATGCATTGCCCTGGCTCCGAGTGATACCCCGAATCCCGGCGCTTTGCGTGCGTTGCGCCAGCTCCGAGCATTGCACAACCCCCGGTGTTTTGCATGAAGCCGGCTTTATGCTTCCCGTTCATTGCACGGCTCCGGGTATCGCAGGTGCCCGGTGCTTTGACCCAGTTTCGTGTTTCCCGTGCATTGCATGGGGCCGGTACCCGTTGTGCATCGCACCGTCTCTGGGCGCTGCACGGTCCTGATGCTCTGCACCGGCTTCATGCTTCCTGTTCATTGCACGGCTCCGGATATCACACGGGCCCGGTGCTTTGACCCCGCTTCTCGTTTCCCGTGCATTGCATGGGGCCGGTACCCGTTGTGCATCGCACCGTCTCTGGACGCTGCACGGTCCTGATGCTCTGCACCGGCTTCATGCTTCCCATTCATTGCATGGCTCCGGGTATCGCACGGGCCCGGTGCTTTGACCCCGCTTCTCGTTTCCCGTGCACTGCGTAGCGCCGGTACCCGTTGTGCATCGCACCGTCTCTGGGCGCTGCACAGTTCTGATGCTCTGCACCGGCTTCATGCTTCCGGGTATCGCACTGGCCCGGTGCCTTGTATCAGTTCCGAGTGATGCACCGTTCCAGTGCCTCCCACCGGCTTCATGCTTCCCGTGCGTTCTTCCAGTGCCTCCCGTGCCCAGCCCCTCTGCGGGCACTGTCCGGCCCCAGGGCGGTCCCGGCTCGGGTTAAGGGGGCGGGCGGCGGGCGGGCTGGGATGGGCCGGGACGGGACGGGGGGGGGCGGAGCGGGCCGTAGCCCCCCATGGCGGCCAGCACCAAAGCCGTGTCCCTCTTCAAGCGGACGCTGGCCTTTTCGCCACATCGAGGGTCCCCTAGGGCCTTGGGGCGGCTGCGAAGCGGCGGGCGGGGGGTTCGGCAGCCGGGTGTCCCCACGGCCCCCGCTCCGGCCACATCCCCTCGCCTTCAGCCGCCACCCTGCACCCCAATGTGCCTGCAGGACTCGCTGGGAGGAGGCCTCCGAACCTGCTACCGGTACCTCAACCAGACCAGCCGGAGCTTCGCCTCTGTCATTCAGGCCCTGGACGGAGAGCTGCGGTGAGTTGTGGAGGGCTGGGGATTGCAGTGGTCCCCCAACACCGGGGCTCCTTGGGAGGTGGCAGGTGCAATGGCCCCCTGACAGTGGGGTGCCCTGTCAGAGCTGTCCAGGAGATGGCCCATGCAGTGCCCCCCTTATGCTACCTTTCTTCAGCTGAGCTGCTGGGAAGTGCAACACATTGCCGGGGTACTGGGTGAGGTGGCTGGGAGACACTCGGTACAGTCCCAGCCCACGCAGCTGGACGTGAGGTTTTTCAGGTCCTAGCTGAGTGGGTGTAATTTGTGCCCCCCTCCCTGGGCTGGGTTTTTTGGCTGAGCAGGCCTGGGAATGGGCACTACAGCTTCTTGGCCAGTCCAGCACAGTTCCTGGCCATGTGCTATTTGTGACACCTTGAGAATGCGTCCCAGCAGTGCCAAGCCTGGCGCTGGATTTTGGGCTGGCTGGAGGGAGGAGGTGAGCAAATACCCAGGGCTGACAAAGAGTCTGGACCCAGCCTGGAAAGTGCTTTTGGAAGCAGCTGCCTCCAGACCTATGGGGATCATCAGAGAGAGTTTGCTGCACCCTTGTTTTTTTTTGATGCTGTTCAAATTTTGCTGACCTGTGCAGGAAAGCTTTAGATGGCACAAAGCTTGAGCTGGCCTGGGGCCTCATGCAGATAGTGTATGCTCTGTCTAGTTCCTTATATCCATAAGGTAATCGCTGATTTCAGCACGTAGATGCCTCCAGTTGATCTTAAAATGGGCTAACTGTCAAAACTGGGGTTTCCCAGAAGCTGCACCAGGCACATCCAGGGCTGTGGTTGTGACTCCAGTTGCAGGCACCAGCCTGAACACTGGGTTATCTGTTGAGCCCTGGCTTGGCAGTTGGGATGTTGCCTTGTAGCTGGCATCCAGCATTTATGAAATGTTCTGCAGCCTGTTTTACAGGAAAGGCAAAGAAATTCAGCAGCTTGGCTGGGGTTGTGTGGAAAGGTGCAAAGTAGAGCCAAGAATGAAACTTCATTTTGTGTGCGTGTGTGTTTCTTTCCAGATTAGCTAATGTAGAAATTAAGGAGGAAAAAAAAGGGCTCAGTGAATAAAACACATGGAAACCTGTTAGCAGGGTCTGCATGTGGTGTGCTTGCTTTGATCTGTGTGCAGTCAACTTTTGTTGTTGCTCTTTAATCCTTGCATTGCAGCTTGCTCCATTCAGGAAGGCTCCCATCCCTCAGGGCACAGAAATTCTGTCTGGTATCCTAAAAATGCTATTGCTGGATTATTGCAACCTAGAACTGCACAGGGATCTCTGCACTGGAGCAGGAGAAAGCCATTTCCCAAGCACAGTGGCCCTGCACTGGAGCAGGAGAAAGCCATTTCCCAAGCACAGTGGCCCTGCACTGGAGCAGGAGAAAGCCATTTCCCAAGCACAGTGGCCCTGCACTGGAGCAGGAGAAAGCCATTTCCCAAGCACAGTGGCCCTGCACTGGAGCAGGAGAAAGCCATTTCCCAAGCACAGTGGCCCTGCACTGGAGCAGGAGAAAGCCATTCCCAGCACAGTGGCCCTGCACTGGAGCAGGAGAAAGCCATTTCCCAAGCACAGTGGCCCTGCACTGGAGCAGGAGAAAGCCATTTCCCAAGCACAGTGGCCCTGCTGAAATGTTCAGGGACCAAAGAGGAAAATAAAAATCATGGAATGATTTGGGTTGGAAGGGACCTTTAAAGGTCATCGAGTTCACCCACCCCCCCTCTGCACTGAGCAGAGACACCTTCAACTAGATCAGGTTGCTCAGAGCTCCATCCAACCTGATCCGGAATGTTTCCAGAGATGGGGCATCTAACACCTCTCTGGGCAACCTGGGTCAGTGTTTCACCACCTTCATCATAAACAGTTCTGTCTATGATTCGTGATGAGATTTATGATGAGACTAATGATCTCCCCTCTTTCAGTTTAAAACCATCTCCCCTTGTCCTGTCACAACAGGCCTTGCTAAAATGTCTGTCCTCAGACTTCTCATAGGTTCCTTTTAATACTGAAAGGCTGCAGTAAGGTCTCCCTGGAGCCTTCTCTTCTCCAGGTTGAACAGCCCCAGCTGCCTCATGGGCTTTCTTCATAGGGTAAATAAAAAGAGACTATAGAAACAGAGCAGTGAGCTTAGGAAGGGATTGATGGCATCAAAGAAGTGCTCCCACTTATGTTAACCTCATTAGGGGGTTTAAATTGAACCCCTCTGGTTATAGACTGCTTCATGTTTGCTTGTTGCTTGAAGGAACTGCTGGTTCCAAGGATTCAAGCATTAAAACAACCACAGTGTGCTGAGATACAAATACTGCTCCCAAGTGTGGTGTCCTATGCCACAGCCCTCTCCTGCTGCAGCTTCTTTGGGGTGAAATCTCCTGTTAGCAGGCTGGGGATGCATGAAGCTCTCACTGGTTCACATCCCTGTTCCTGGGAGAGTTCCCAAGGACTGCTGGAAAATGGAGAGTTGGGTAGGTACTAGGAGCAGTGCTTCCCAGGCCAGAGTATTGGTAGTTGAGCTAAACTGTTTGCTTCCTTCTTGCTTATTATTTTTGGCCCCATAAACTCTGTTTTTCTGGCTAGGACCATGTCCAGGTCATTGCTACGTGGTTAGGGCATATTTGTGGAAGGTTGGAGGAAAAACTGCAGCTTAGCCAACATCTTGAGTCCTGGTAGTGGAGAGGAGTTATGAGTCAACATCCTAACTCCTGTTCTGCTGATGGAGACAAGCCTTCTGCTGCCAGCCCCGTGGTCCTCCCTGCCTCTTTGACACTTCAGAATCAATTCCTGCACGTCCTGCTGCTTTGTGGAAAGAACCAGCCTTATGCTGGGAATGTGGTGGCAAAGAGAAAGGAGAAAAGAGACCACTTTGGTTGGGAAGGGGGGAACCACAGCCAGGACAAGACTGGAGATTGAGCCCTGAGATGAAACCAGGCCTGCTCTTTGGAAGTGGGTGCTTGCAGTTGTGTGAAGGGGAGGTCATGTTGGAGTGGCCTCTTCCCAGCATCGTCACACGCGTTCTCTGATGAAGTGTGTGTGGATTTGGTTGGCTTCTGTCATCCCCATGGATCTCAGCTTGGAGACCAGCTGGGTTTATGGTGCCTAGGAATCCTGCAGAGAAATGGGGAGCTGCAGGCAGACCATGCTCACTGCACAGTTGTTTTTTATGATGATGTTTCATAGAATCACAGAACGATTTGGGTTGGAAGGGACCTTCAAAGGTCATCCAGTCCAAACAGCCTGCAGTGAGCAGGGGCATCTTCAACTAGATCAGGTTGCTTAGAGCCCCATCCAACCTGACTGGGAATGTTGCCAGGAATAGGTCACTTACCACCTTTCTGGGCAACCTGATGGCAGTGTTCCACCACTCTCATCATCAAAATTCCTTTGATTTGCCCAAATTGCCACAGAGCTAAATTCAGTGTGCTATGGAAGTTGGGGATACAGTTAAGGTTTGGATGCATAAGTGAGAATAGATCTACTGAGGGAGTTGGGGCTGTTCAGTCTGGAGAAGAGAAGGCTCCCAGGAGACCTTATTGTGGCCTTCCAGTATCTGAAGGGGGCTACAAGAAAGCTGGGGAGGGACTTTTTAGGGTGTCAGAAAGTGGGGACTAGGGGGACTAGGACTAGGGGAAATGGAACAAAACTTGAAATGGGTAGATTCAGATTGGATGTTAAGAAATTCTTCCCCATGAGGGTGGTGAGACACTGGCACAGGTTGCCCAGGGAGGTGGTAGAAGTCTCACGCCTGGATGTTTTTCAGGCTAGGCTGGATGTGGCTCTGAGCAACTTGATGTAGCATGAGATGTCCCTGGCCATGGCAGGGGGGTTGGAACTGGATGATCCTTGAGGTCCCTTCCAACCCTAACAGTTCTATGATTCTATGATCTAAATTGTTTTAACTATGCTGGGCTCTGGAGTTAATGACAACCCTTCCTTGGGCACAGTGTCAATGTTGGAGGTGCTTCTGGGATGGCATTGCAGGTTCTGCACAGGTAATCAGTGATGATAGAACAAGAGGAAATGGCCTCTAGCTAAGACTGGGTGGGTTTAGACTGGACATTAGAAAGCATTTTTTTCCCAGCCAGAGTGGTCAGGCATTGGGATGTGCTGCCCAGGGAGGTGGTGGAGTCACCAAGCCTGGATGTGTTTAAAGGTGGTTTGGATGTGGCGCTTGGGGATGTGGTTTAGGGGTGAACCTTGCAGAGCAGGGTTATTGGTTGGATTTGGTGATCCTGAGGGTCTCTTCCAACCTGAATGTTTCTGTGTGATTCTGTGATTCTGTTCTGCTCTGCCTTTCTGGCGGCTGCTGCTGCTGCTGTGCTGAAAGGGAAGTCGTGGGCACCGGCAGCGTGTTGGCTGAACAGATGCCCGGAATGGAAAAACTCAGTGGTGCGAAGGAACAGGAGGGCACGAGATAGCTGCTTGTGAGCACTCACATGTGTGGTTTGACAGAGCCACTAAATACCCTGCAATTAAGGCAAAAAAATGCCCAATGTAACAGTATTGGCTCCAAGAGCCAGTCAGTTTTCCCTGGCTGCTTAATCACTGCTTGCACACGTTGTCATCCTAGGAGAGCCACGCTCTTGCCTGCTAATTAGCGTGTCAGCAGTCCGAGCTCATTTCCATTTGCCAAGCAGTTAATGAGCTCATCATCTCCTCAAAGTATCACTGTGCTCATTTTAGAGCTGGAAGATTATTTTAGGTAAATCCTAGAGTCTGAGCTGGTATTTCTTGACACCAGGACGTAGTTTTTTTGCTTCAGCTGCAGAAATGTGGAGCCCGGGTGGGGAAGGCAGGAGTGGTGTGAGAAGCAGCTCTTCTCCAGCAGCTTTCCACTGGGGGGCTGGGACATGTGGGCTGGCTCCAGTGATTTGTGCCTGGAGATACAAAAAATAGGGGTAGTTTTTTGGCTTTGTCTGCTAGTCCTAATATTCCTGTGGCCCAGTAAGGCAGATTCTTACTCCCCCACAAACAGGATAAAAGGGTGCTGGGTGTGGAGAAGGGGAAGTGACAGGAAAAGTACCTTTCCCCCTTCCTTATTTTGCATCTGCTTTTTCCAATAAGCTGAACCCTGGATCTAATTGAAGATGTCCCTGCTCACAGCAGGGGGGTTGACTAGGTGACCTTTTAAGGCCCCTTCCACTTCAAACTATTACACCATCACTGGAGGTGTTTAAAAAGAGACTGGATGAGGCACTTGGTGCCATGGTTTAGTTGCTGAGATGGTGTTGGGTGACAGGTTGGACTTGATGATCTCAAAGGTCTCTTCCAACCTGGTTAATTCTGTATTCTGTATGTCCCCCTAAATGTCCTCAGTGTGTTACAGCAGCAAACAATAGAGGATGGTTTCTATAAATCCTGGAGTTGGAGGTGGTTTGATCTGATGGAGGAGGGACTGGATGTGAGCATCCCTTGTCTCCAAACTTCAGGAGACACAGGGATACAATGGTGGGAATAGAGAAGGCTTCTGCATCTCCACTTTTGGTGGCTGAAGTACTGTTATCACTTGAAACACAAAAGCACATTGTGCTGGAAGTTGTTGTATCTTCCAAGGTATCAATGGACCCTGTGTTGTCAGTGTGTGCCATGTGGAGCTGGAAGCACATCTGCTGAGGGCTGTGTGCTTAATCTAAACTGTTTGTCCTGCCTAATAGGCTAGCCCGAGTAAGGGAGGATAGGATAGGGTAGGATAGGATAGGATAGGATAGGATAGGTTAGGATAGGATAGGATGGAATGGAATGAAATGGAATAGAATAGAATGGAATAGAATAGAATGGAATAGAATAGAATAAATAGGCTAGACTAGACTAGACTAGACTAGAATAGAATAGACCAGGTTGGAAAAGACCTTTGAGATCATCAAGTCCAACCTATCACCCAACACCATCTAATCAACTAAACCATGGCACCAAGCACCCCATCCAGTCTCTTCCTAAACACCTCCAGTGATGGTGAGACCACACCTCCCTGGGCGAAGCACATTCCAAAGGCCAATCTCTCTTTCTGGGAAGAACTTCTTCCTAACATCCAGCCTAAACCTCCCCTGGTGCAGTTTGAGACTGTCTCCTCTTGTTCTGGTGCTGGTTGCCTGGGAGAGGAGACCAACCCCCACCTGGCTACAGCCTCCCTTCAGGTAGTTGGAGAGAGCAATAATGTCTCCCCTGAGCCTCCTCTTCTCCATGCTAAGCAACCCCAGCTCCCTCAGCCTCTCCTCACAGGGCTGTGCTCCGACCCCTCCCCAGCTTGGTTGCCCTTTGTTGGTTTATTATCCTTTGTTGTTTTTTTCCCTCCCCTTCCAGCCATGCTGTCTGCATCTTCTACCTAGTTCTGCGTGCCCTGGACACTATAGAGGATGACATGACCATCAGCTTAGATGTGAAGGTCCCAATGCTGCATGAGTTCCACTCCTATCTCTATCAACCGGAGTGGAAATACACAGAGAGCAAGGAGAAGGACCGGCAGGTGCTCGAGGACTTCCCAACGGTAAGGCATCTGCCTCCTTGCTCCAGCTGCCTTCTGTCACCTCTGTGTACATGGTTGTCTTTCCATGTCACACCTGAGCTCATTCAGTCCCTGGTGAACCTTTCTGAAGCACCTGCAGTGCTGGGGTGAGACAGACAGATCTTGTGCAGTGCTCTCTCCAGAGATAACCTGGCTGTGGAAAAGTGCCAGCTCTAAAAAAGTGGCTTTTTATCAGCGAATGACTGCTGTCTTGGGAAGAGAAGTATGGATTTGTTGCCCAACAATGTGTATTCCCTGGGTTGGGTGCCCTCTGACCCCTACAGACAGGGAGAGGAGGAAAGCTTATCTGGGATGTGGCTTGTGGAGGGACCAGCGTTGGCAGTGGCCCTGCAGGGTCTGCTCTAGAGCTGCAGGAGTCTGTCTGCAGATCTGTGGTGTGCATGCAAGACAAAAAGCACCCTTGCTGCTAGTAGCAGTACTGCCCAAAGCCTTACTGCCCTAACATCCTTCTCAAGTAGCTTATTCCTTCTAAGGATCCTTTTGCAAAGATGCTGAGGGGTCTGGAACATCTTTTCTTACAAGGAAAGGCTGAAAGACTTGGGGCTGTTTAGACTGGAGAAGGCTGAGAGGGCATCTTCCTAATGCTTAGCAAAATCTATAGGATAGGTGGCAAGAGGATGGGGCCAGACTCTTCTCAGTGGTGCCCAGGGACAGGACAAGCAGCAACAGGCACAAACTGGAATACAGGGCATTCCATCTGAACATGTGGAGCCAGAGCTGGAGAGGGCTCAGGAGAACAGAACACCTCCCTGCCTTTCCCCATGGCTGGCAAGAGGGCTCTCACAAATTCCAACAAAACCAAGCCTGTGCACCAGGCATAGCTAGTTTTGTCCTGCAGCTCCAAGGCCACAGAGCCTTCCCAAAGATACTGCTGTGTATGATCTCACGCCAGGCACCAGACCATTTAGACTGGGAACAGGCTGAGCCTGTGCTTTAAGGGCCTTGAAACAGCTCTGGCTGTGGGAGTTGTCCTAGATCTCCAGCCAGGGGAGGATGGAAGCCAGGTGAACAGTCCTTCTCTGATCTCTTAATAAATACTGAGCACTGCTCTTCTGTCCTGATGATGTCTCTGTGTTTCCTGGTGGTGGGTTTGTGCTGCAGATCTCCATGGAGTTCAGGAATCTGTCAAAGGTCTATCAGGATGTGATCTCAGATGTTTGCCACAAGATGGGTGTTGGGATGGCAGAGTTCTTGGAGAAGAAGGTGGACTCTGAGCTTGAGTGGGACAGGGTAAGTCAGCCTGGACAGAGGAGTGGACTGAACCTGCGCAGGGCCTGCCTTGTCTGTGTGCAAGAGGAGAGAGCATCCATGTGGGAAGAAGGCTCAGCTGGATGAGGAAAGGCTGTGTGGGCATGGGAAGGCCTTGAGAGGCTGCTTGGTCCCGTGGGTCACAGGAGGGTGGCACAGGTTGTTGGTGTTGCCCACTGGCACGTTTTTGGGTGACTCACCACATAAACTGTTCCCCTGGGGGTGGTTCATTTGGCTGCCAGTGACATCCCTGGTGAGATGTTTGCTGGGCTTGGGAAAGCTGAGACTCCTGGAGGGGGGCTGTGGGAGCTTGCAGAAAACACACTGCCAGTAGCTTCTGAGCATCATTTCTGTAGAGGCCATTGCAGGAAACAGGCAGCTCTGGGTAACTGCTCCTCTTGTCTGTTTTCTGTCCTGTCCCCTCTGGGTCCTCTGTACTGCCAGTTGCTGAGCTGCCTGCAGTACTGCCACTACGTTGCTGGGCTGGTGGGCATCGGCCTCTCCCGGCTCTTCTCTGCATCAGAGCTGGAAGATCCAGTCGTGGGGCAGGACACAGAGCTGGCCAACTCCATGGGCCTCTTCCTGCAGAAAACCAACATCATACGTGACTACCTGGAGGACCAGCTGGAGGGAAGGGAGTTCTGGCCCCGAGAGGTGAGGGATGGCGCCGCCTCGGGCTGAGCTGTGTGCATGAGGCTGAAGGTGCTGTCCTTGCTGCTCTGATACAGTCACTTGCATCCTCTCATTAGAAGGGTTCCTGCTGGGGTTTCCTTTGGAGTCCCCAAAGCCAGGGGTTGTCCTCCCAGTTGTTGGTGTCCCTCGACAGTCTTTAATACTTTTGCCAGGTGAGGGTTGGTCTCTCCTCCCAGGCAACCAGCACCAGGACACAGTCCCAATCTGCACCAGGGGAGGTTTAGGCTGGATGTTAGGAAGAAGTTCTTCACAGAGGGAGTGATTGGCCATTGGAATGTGCTGCCCAGGGAGGTGGTGGAGTCACCATCACTGGAGGTGTTTAGGAAGAGACTGGCTGGGGTGCTTGGTGCCATGGTTTAGTTGATGAGATGGTGTTGGGTGATAGGTTGGACTCGATGATCTCAAAGGTCATCAAGGCTGTTGTAGGTCTGGTGGTTCTTGTTACTCTCCTAGACCTCAGATACCAGTCTGCTGTGTGCCATCTTTTTCTTACTCTGCCTAGAGAAGATGTGGAGATGAGTTCCATGCTTGTTCTTTACAGTCCTTGGTAGGCCACTGTCCTGTCTCTGCAGCCTTCTTTCCTTTAGCCTAATGATCTGCAAGGTCTTTTCCAACCTGGTCTAGTCTGTCTCCTCCTCCCCCTCTCTTCCTCCTCCTCCTCTCTTCCTCCTCCTCTTCCTCCTCTCTCTTCCTCCTCCTCTCTTCCTCCTCCTCTCTTCCTCCTCCTCTCTTCCTCCTCCTCTCTCCTCCCTCTCCTTCTCCTCCTCTCCCTCCTCCTCTCTTCTTCTCTTCGTCTTCTCCCCCAAGCCTTCAAGGCTGTTGTGGGTCTCTGGTGGTTCTTGTTACTCTCCTAGACCTCAGAGTGTCGCTGATGTCTCTTCTCTGTCATGACTGTACCCTCCAAGCTGTGAGTCCTTGTCTTGATGTGCAGGTCTGGAGCAGATATGCCAAGAAGCTCTCAGATTTTGCCCAAGCAGAGAACATTGATGTGGCTGTGCAGTGTCTGAATGAGCTCATCACCAATGCCCTCCGCCACGTCCCCGATGTCCTCACCTACTTGTCCCGCCTGAAGAACCAAAGTGTCTTCAACTTCTGTGCTATCCCCCAGGTGAGTTGTGCTTTCCAGTGGTTCTTCATTGGCTGCATGAGAAGCTGGAGGTGAAGGATGGTGTTAGCCTGTTTATCCTCCATGACTTTACGAGGAGAGGCTGAGGGAGCTGGGGTTGCTTAGCCTGGAGAAGAGGCTCAGGGCAGACCTTCTTACCCTCTATAACTCCCTGAAGGGAGATTGTAGCCAGGTGGGGGTTGGTCTCTTCTCCCAGGCAACCAGCACCAGAGCAAGAGGACACAGTCTCAAGCTATGCCTGGGGAGGTTTAGGCTCGAGTTGAGGAGGAGAAAGTTCTTCACAGAGAGAGTTGTTAGCTGTTGGAATGTGCTGCCCAGGGAGGTGGTGGAGTCACCATCCCTGGAGGTGTTAAAGAGGGGACTGGACGTGGCACTTGGAGCCATGGTTTAGTAGTCATGAGGTGTTGGGTGACAGGTTGGACTTGATGATCTCTGAGGTCTCTTCCAACCTTATTGATTCTATGACTCCTGTCTCTTCCTTCTTTCCTGGTCCTGCCTTTTCTGCTCTCAGTGAGGCAGTGGCTTCACGCTGAAGTCTTTGCCATGGATTTCACTAGGGCCAAGGTTCCTCCTTGTGGGGTGGGTTGAAATTTTCCCCCCAGCATTAACTTTTTCAGACCAGCCCAGTTGGAAAGCTGTATTTAGAGGCAACCAGCCCCAGAACAAGAGGACACAGTCTCAAGCTGTGCCAGGGGAGGCTTAGGCTGGATGTTAGGAAGAAGTTCTTCATAGAAAGAGAGATTGGCCATTGGAATGTGCTGCCCAGGGAGGTGGTGGAGTCACCATCCCTGGAGGTGTTTAGGAAGAGAGTGGATGGGGTGCTTGGTGCCATGGTTTAGTTGATGAGATGGTGTTGGGTGATGGGTTGGACTCAATGATCTTGATGGTCTCTTCCAACTTGGTTAATTCTATTCTATTCTATTCTATTCTATTCTATTCTATTCTATTCACATTTTACTCCTTTTCTGTTCAAGATCTGTGATGAAAAGTTTTTTAAAGACATAGCCTAAAACTGCCACACTCCTTTGGCAAGCTCCTGACAGTGCAGTAAGAGCTGTTGGTGTTCCTCCTTAGGTGATGGCTATTGCCACGCTGGCTGCCTGCTATAACAACAAGCAGGTGTTCAGGGGGGTCGTGAAGATCAGGAAGGGCCAAGCTGTCACTCTAATGATGGATGCCACAAGCATACAGGCTGTCAAAGCCATCATGTACCAGTATGTGGAAGAGGTATGTTGAACAATTGCTTTGAGTCATTTCTGGCTGTTCCCAGCCTCATTGCAGGGGTGGAATTGGGAAGACATGTGAGTGTGTTTTCCTTTGCTTGTATCTCTTAATTGAGTGGTGGCAGGGCATGGTGACCCTGATGTGGTTTTGGCTTGGTCCAAACTGAGTGCTTGAAGATGCCATTGGTCTGTGTCTATCCTAAGAAGCAGAGACCATGAGAAGCTCAACAGGAGCCACCAATGTGCACTTGCAGCCCAGAAAGCAAATCGCATCCTGGGCTGCATCAAGAGAAGTGTGGCCAGCAGGTCGAGGGAGGTGATTCTCCCCCTCTACTCAGCTCTGGTGAGACCCCACCTGGAGTACTGCCTCCAGTTCTGGAGCCCCTATTCCAAGAGGGATCTGGAGGTGCTGGAAGGTGTCCAGAGAAGGGCCATGAGGGTGATCAGAACGCTGGAGCTGCTCTGCTATGAGGACAGACTGAGGGAGTTGGGGGCTGTTCAGTCTGGAGAAGAGAAGGCTCCCAGGAGACCTTATTGTGGCCTTCCAGTATCTGAAAGGGGCTACTAGAAAGCTGGGGAGGGACTTTTTAGGGTGCCATGGAGTGATAGGACATGGGGGAATGGAGCAAAACTAGAAATGGGTAGATTCAGATTGGATGTTGGGAAGAAGTTCTTCCCCACGAGGGTGGTGAGACACTGGCACAGGTTGCCCAGGGAGGTGGTGGAAGCCTCATCCCTGGAGGTTTTTGCAGCCAGGCTGGATGTGGCTGAGAGCAACCTGCTGTAGTGTGAGGTGTCCCTGCCCATGGCAGGGGGGTTGGAACTCCATGATCCTTGAGGTCCCTTCCAACCCTGACAATTCCATGATTCTATGATACTCCAAACCATGGTTAGTAGAGCTGCCTTTGCAGGCTGGCCAGCCCCAGGGCAAGGGACAGTGACACCTTAACGCAGGGGCTCTGCTTCTGCAGGTCTTACTTGTCTACAGGAGTATGAAGACCTCAGACTGGGTTTGCAGCCCATGAACATATAACCACAAAGATCATGGGGTTATCTGATGAAGGTGGCTATTTCCTGCCCATCACACCAGCTTCTGATCACTCTGGGGTGTCCTCACTGGTTTGGGGTGGGCTGCAGAACACTGGTAATGAGTGAGGATTGCTGGACAAGAGCCCCAGGTCCCAGCCACACCAGTGGTGGCTGAGGGCTTGTCTGAGGCTGTGTGGCCTATCTCCCATCATGGGGTGCCCTCAAGAGCCTGCTTGGCTTAATGCACTTCTCAAGGGAAATGGGCCCTGGCCCCATCCAGGCATCCTTTGCAGGTAGTCCTTGCTCCATGGCAGTCCACCACTGAGGTTGCTCTTGAGGCCAGTAGCTGTTAAGGCTTCCTTTTGCATGTAGCCATGCCACGAGGATGCAGCCAGGCTCTTCTCAGTGATTCCCAGTTACAGGACAAGGGGCAATGGGTGGAAACAGGAAGAAGAATTATTTCCCTGTGAGGGTGACAGAGCACTGGAACAGGCTGCCTAGGGGGGCTGTGGAGTCTCCCTCTCTGGAGATATTCAAGACCCACCTGGATGAGTTCCTGTGTGACCTGGTGTAGGTGATCCTGCTCTGGCAGCGGGGCTGGGCTGGATGATCTCTCAAGGTCCATTCCAGCCCCTAACATTCTGTGATTTGTCTCCACAACCTTGGGCAGGAACCCTAACCCTTCTCTCTCTCTCCAGATCTACCAGAAGATCCCCAGCACAGACCCCTCGTCCAACAAGACGCAGCAGATCATCGCCTCCATCCGGGCCATGAGCTTGCCGGGCAGCCCCATGGCCTCCCGCCACCACTACTCCCCCATCTATCTGTCCTGTGCCATGCTCTTGGCTGCCCTAAGCTGGCAGTACCTCAGCACCATCTCCAAGGCCACTGAGGAGTACGTGCAGGCTGGCGAGAACTGAGGGGCAGCGGGCGGGCGGGGGGAGAGCTGGGCAGTGGATGGGCAGCGGAGGCGGGAGGCTCCTCGTCCCCTGCCAGAGGGCATGGACGGGCACCAGGGTGCCATGGGGCCTGGGACAGCGACAAGGACGGGTCCCTGGTGAGCTGCAGCCCAGGGTGATGGTGCAGTGTTGCTGGAGCCTGCCTCTCACCGCCCTTGCCATCCTCTTGGATGGTTGCAAACGCCAATCGGAGTCCTGCTGCTTGAGGTTGAATCGGTGTGCTTCACTTCTTCCCCTTTGGACCACAGACCCAACTGCATCTTGTTTTGGTTTATATAGAAACTCAGTTGCCTCTCCTCTTCCTTGACATTTGAGACACCTTTCCAGCTCAGAGCTGAGCAAAACCTTCTGGGTTTTGCCTCCATCCTCATCCCCGATGCCTCTGGTGAGTGCTTCCTGCTGGAAGGATGCTGCTTCGTCTGGGAGAGGAACATCCTTCCTCGCTCAGGGAAGACAAGTACTGGCCACTTTCTGGCCCTCAGCCCAGGCTGGTTGATATCCTGGACACAGGCAGAGGCAACCTTCACCTTTCTGTTGTGCTGCAGGCAGCTCCTAGGCTTGAAACAAGCCCCTGACACGTTAAAGTTGGAGGTGGCGTGCAGTGTGCGGCGTGCTCCCAGCTGAAAGCCAGCTCCTGCAGCTCCATGCTCTAGCAGATGGTATGTGGCACTTGCAAAGCTTCTGTGCTTTAGCAGCTGGGGAGGTGGTTCAAAGGAGAAGGGAGCTGCTTGTGTGGCCCCGAGCTCATAACCCTGTGCCTGACTGCTGCAGGGTCTGGGCACTGCCCCACTTCAGCCCAAGACAAGGTGCCATGGCAGAGCAGCATCGTGGCAGCAGTGCCTGGTGCTTCTGCAAAGCTGAGGAAGGAGGATTTGCACCATGCTGTCTTTCATGGGGTGCTTCTGGGGGAGCCTGTGTGCACTGGCCACCCTGAAAAGCAGTGGTGATCCCTGCTGTGGGCTGGGAAAGCTTAAGCCACTGAGAGATAGTGAGGGCAGCTTTCCCTAGCCCACCTGAAAGCATCAAGGTCAGACTGATGTGCAAACTGGAAGAGCCTGCCACTGCTGTTTATGAAACACATCAGGCTGGACTTCAAGACAAAGGAACACTTTCAAGGCAAGTCCTATTTCCCTGGAGTAGATTTTTCTTTCCCCTCAAATGCTGCTTTGCCTGTGTGAAAGGAAGGACAGGCCACGTTCAGGTGCAGGGCAAAACTGTCCACCAGGTGCAGTTCAGTGGCCTTCAGAAGGCCAAGCCCACGTGGACAGACTTCTGCAGAAGGAGGATCCCTACTCCACAAGTACCAATGTAAATACTTGTAAGCTGGTGTTCAGAAGAAACTTGTGGTAGCTCCCTTTGTGCAGCTTCCTGTCTTGTGGAAATTAAAGTTTTCTTTGGGGAAAAGAGAAAAACCCAACCCAAAACAACAACAAAAATGTGTCTCATTGTCATGACTTCCTTGAGTTGTCGCTTCTTTACACCCTCAGCAAGCTTGCAGAGGAACCCCAAAGAGAGTGGTGCAGCTGATACACCTGAGGGATGGGATCTATCCAGGGGGACCTGGAGAAACTTGAGAAGGGTGAATCTCATGAGGCTCAACAAGGTGAAGTGTAAGGTCCTGCACCTCTGTGGTGGTATCATACAAGATGGAGGGTGAAGGCATTGAGAACAGCCCTGCAGAGAAGAAGGACTTTTGGGTGTACTGGTGGGTGAAAAGCTGCCCATGAGCCAGCAATGTGTGCTCACACCTGAAGCCAACCACATCCTGGGCTGCATCCAAAGCAGTGTGGCCAGCAGGTTGAGGGAGGGAGGGGACTCTGCTCCACTGTGACCTCACCCCAGCGCTGTGTCTGGCTCTGGGGTCCTTAGCACAGCAAAGACATGGACCTGTTGGAGTGGGTCCAGAGGACAGAAGAATGGTCAGAGGGCTGGAACCCCTCTGCTGTGAGGACAGGCTGAGAGTTGGGGTTCAGCCTGGAGAATGGAATGGAATGGAATGGAATGGAATGGAATGGAATGGATGGAATGGAATGGAATGGAATGGAATGGAATGAACCAGGTTGGAAAAGACCTTTGAGATCATTGAGTCCAAGCTATCACCTACCACCATCTCATCAACTAAACCATGGCACCAAGCATCCCAACCAGTCTCTTCCTAAACACCTCCAGTGATGGTGACTCCACCACCTCCCTGGGCAGCCCATTCCAACGGCCAATGACTCTATGAAGGCCTTCTTCTAACATCCAGCCTAAACCTCCCCTGGCTCAGCTTGAGACTGAAGGCTCCATAGAGACCTTGTGGCCTTTTCAGTACTTAAAGGGGGGCTATGAGAAAGGTGAGGACAGACTTTAGCAGGGCCTGTTGTGACAGCACAAGGGGTGGTGGTTTAAAACTAAAAGTGGTGAGATTCAGACTAGAGAGAAGGAAGAAATTACTTACTCTGAGGGTGGGGAGACACTGGCCCAGGTTGCTCAGAGAGGTGGTAGATGCCCCATCCCTGGAAATATTGCAGATCAGGTTGGACAATGCTTTAAGCAACCTCTTTGAGTTAAAGATGATGTCCCTGCTTACTGCAGGGAAATTTGACTAGGTCATCTTAAAAGGTTGCTACCAACCCAACCCATTCTATAAAGGCCAAAAGACAACCTTCTCCCAGTCTGGTTTCCACTGGATTTCACCTCATGTTCTTGAAAACACCCTTTAAGAATAAAACCAAGCAAGCAACCAACTTAGGCTTTAGAAATGCAAGAAATGATGTTGTGTTACCTAAGCACCCTCAGGAGATCTGCTCTGAGTGCAGCTGGCTCTCCATCTGCTGAACTCATGGGGAAAAATCATAGAATCAATAAGGTTGGAAAAGACCTCAAAGATCATCAAGTCCAACCTGTCACTCAACATCTCATGACTACTAAACCATGGCACCAAGTGCCACATCCAGTCCTCTCTTGAACACCTCCAGGGATGGTGACTCCACCACCTCCCTGGGCAGCACATTCCCATGGCCAATCTCTCTTTCTGTGAAGAACTTCTTCCTAACATCCAGCCTAAACCTCCCCTGACACAGCTTTAGACTATGTCCTCTTGTTCTGGTGCTGGCTGCCTGGGAGAAGAGACCAACCCCCACCTGGCTACAACCTCCCTTCAGGTAGTTGGAGACAGCAAGAAGGTCTCCCCTGACCCTCCTCTTCTCCAGGCTAAGCAACCCCAGCTCCCTCAGCCTCTCCTCACAGGGCTGTGCTCCAGACCCCTCCCCAGCTTTGTTGCCCTTCTCTGGACACCTTCCAGCAACTCAACATCTTTCTTGAATTGAGGGGGCCCAGAACTGGACACAGGACTCAAGGTGTGGCCTAACCAGTGCTGAGTACAGGGCAGAATGACCTCCCTGCTCCTGCTGGCCACACTGTTCCTGATGCAGGCCAGGATGCCATTGGCCTTCTTGGCCAGCTGGGCACACTGCTGGCTCATGTTCAGCTTACTATCAACCAGTAGAGCAAGGCAGAAAGGCACAGAAGTAGAGTTTGAGGTGGTTTGTAGTCAAGAAGACAAGACACTGGAGAAACCATTTATTGGCACAGCTGTTCCACTCACAGACACCATGGCTGTCTCACTGGTGGCCAGGGAAGCAGAGGTAAAAGGCTATTTTACAGTGCAAGGGAGAGCCTGCAGCACACATTCCAAGCTTGCAGCCTCAGTAATGTACTTTGTGCTCTAATTGGGGGGGGGAAACAAAACAAAACCAAACAAAAAAAGCTCTTCCACTATATTAGTGTTGGTAAATGACATGATTCCTCCCACACAGCTATTACACCTGCCCCTGGTAACAGACATGAGGGGTTTTATCTTCTTCCTTAGTGCCTGTGGCTCAAAAGAAAAGAAAATTAATAAAAGAGAAAGTTTGACATACCTCCAAGCATCTGCATGAGCTCCCTGCAGCAGACCTTGGGGCCTGCTCATTCCTCATCTCTCTGTTCAGCACCTCCAGCCCCAAAGCACCACACTCCTTTGGGATGCAACACCCAGGACCCTGCTGCTGCTCACCCCAAACCGCAGGAGAAGTGGTTTGCTCTTTCCAGCATCCTCCTAGATGCTTATAGGACATCTGAGCAATGGCTTGTGGAGCTCCAGGCAGGCCCTTCCCTAAGATCAACAACCCCAGGCTACAGCAGAATAAAAGCAAATGAGCAGTTGAGGAACAACAAGTGGTTTTTAAAACAGCAGCCCGATGGATGGAGTAGAGGGAGTGATGCACAAAGGACTTGCTGCAGGCAGGAGAGCCTCAGTGCAGCTCCAGCCAGAGCCAGCCCCACACCAAGTCCATCAGCATTTTGTCATTAGTAGGTCTAAGTTTAGCCAGTTCAAGGCACACACTAACACACCCTGCTTGGTTTGGGTGCTAACAGTCAGATCAACCCAGCCAAGGCTGCACAAATCACACCTGGCCACGGCCTCCCAGCAGGGTCCCCCTCCAAGTCTATTTCCAGCACAAAGCTACTGCTTCCTCCCCTCCCTAGTAACAGACCGGGTTGGAAGGGGTCCAGGCTAACCCAATACCACATGGCAAGAGGCCAGCAAGCTCTCCAGCAGTCCTTTGAGCAGGGAATGTTCCAGAGCAGAGGGCTTGCAGAGAGCAGGTCTACCCCCAGCTCCACCATACCATCAAAAAAAACCCCAACATAAACCCAAACCAAACCAAAAAGCCCACCCAAAAGATAAAAAGCTTTAATAAAGTAACCTCAACTATAGTCTCTGAGAAGGGGGGAGCTCTGCACCCAACCCACTATCTGTTAAAAGCATCAGGGGCTGAGGATTATGTGTGTTGTGCTCCAGGAGGTTACATCCTCTTCCAGTACTGCTCCGTCCTGGGCACTCCAGCCACCACCTCCGACTCGATGCCGCAGTGGTCCTCTCCTCGAAGGATCTTGAAGAAACCTGGGAGCACAGCAAGGACCAAAAAAAAAGTCAACCTCACCACTGTGCCCAGAGCAGGGCAAGGGCTCCTGCAGCAGCAGCAGCAGCCGCCTCTGGGGGGTGCCTCACCGTTGTCCCCCCAGTCGGTGTTCCAGGAGTTGGCGACCAGCCAGTAGGGAGTGTTGTTCTCCACCCCCCAGCCCAGGATGCGGATGGCATGGCCTCCAACCTGCTCGCCTGACACGTGCTGGTACACCCCTGCAAGGCAACAGGCACACAGGTCAACAGCCACCACCTCCCCTCCCACTTCAGAATCATAGAATTGTCAGGGTTGGATGGCACCTCAAGGATCAGCCAGTTCCAAACCCCCTGACACGGGCAGGGACACCTCACACTACACCAGGCTGCTCACAGCCACATCTAGCCTGGCTGCAAAAACCTGCAGGGATGAGGCTTCCACCACCTTCCTGTTCCAGTCTCTCACCACCCTCATGGGGAAGCACCTCCTCCTAACATCCAATCTGAATCTACCCATTTCTAGTTTTGTTCCATTTCCCCTACTCCTATCACTCCCTGACACCCTCAAAAGTCTCATGGGGAAGAACTTCCTCCTCATGTCCAGCCTGAATCTCCCCAGCTCCAGCTTCATTCCATTCCCCCTAGTCCTGTCACTACCTGAGATCCTGAGAAGTCCCTCCCCAGCTTTCTTGTAGCCCCCTTCAGATACTGGAAGGCCACAATTAGGTCTCCTGGGAGCTTTCTCTTCTCCAGACTGATCAGTCCCCCCTCCCTCAGTCTGTCCTCACAGGAGAGGTGCTCCATGCCAGCTTGTGAAACACATGAGATCAAAGGCCAGAGACCAGCTGAGATGATGGTTTTGTTTGGTTGGCTGTTTTTTTGGGGGGTTGCTAAATGGAGGGCAAGGAAGCTGTGAAGGGCCTGGAGAATAAATCTTATGAGGAACAACTGAGGGAGCTGGGGATGGTTAGTTTGGAGAAGAGGAGGCTGAGGGGAGACCTCATTGCTCTCTGCAACTACCTGAAAGGATGTTGTGGAGAGGCTGCTGCTGGTCTCTTCTCACAGGTAATTAGTGACAGAACAAGAGGGAATGGCCTCAAGCTACAACTGGTTAGGTTTAGACTGGACATTAGGGAAAATATTTCCCAGCCAGAGTGGTCAGGGATTGGAATGTGCTGCCCAGGGAGGTGGTGGAGTCACCAAGCCTGGATGTGTTTAAAGGTGGTTTGGATGTGGTGCTTGGGGTATGGTTTAGGGGTGAACCTCTAGAGTAGGGGTCTGGGTTGGACTTGGTGATCCTGAGGCTCTTTTCCAACCTGAATGTTTCTGTGATTCTGTAAACCTGAGGTTTAGTGTGGATTTTGGAGGAAAGACTGATGTCAAGTGTCAGCTCAGCACACTGGATACCCAGAGACACTTGGAGAAGGTCCCATAGGTAGCACACCCCAAGAAGCTCAGAACAGGGAACTGGGGTCCACAGCATCTGCTAGGATTTCACCTCAAATCCTAGCTGTCAGTCTCAGCTGCAGTTCTGGGGGCGCCCCACTGGGCTTTCAACCCTGAACCATGCCCAACCAACCTATTCCCCTTCCTACAAATCAAGGAGATGGTATCTGCCCATCTTCTTGCAATGCCAGATACTCAAGTGTGACCTTGAGATCTCCTTTTAGACTTGAATAGAGAGAGAGAAGGGCCACAAATGACAGACCCTAGGCATGAAGTAGGCAACAGGGCTCCCTGCAGCCCCAGTGCTGCTGCTCACCAGACTTGTACATCAGGAAGTCCTCATAGACAATAAAGGCTCCTTCCACTGGGCCATTCTTGTAGATCTCAGCCATGATTTCCTTCTCACTGCGAGGGACACCATAGGATGTGATGCCTAGGGAGCAAAAAAGTCCCACCATTAGTACAGCCTCCTCAGGCCACAGGGGTCTTGAGACAGCTGGACAAAGTCTGCTCAGTGTGCCCCTGCATGAGGCCTGCTCCACTTCAAGGTTAAGTTCAAACCCAGCTGCTCCAGAGGCAGTCACACAGCCAGGCAGGAGAAATGGGCTACAAGCATTCCCCTTCCTGAGGGAATGATTTAACCTGAGTCCTGTTCTGTACCCAAAGACCTATTCCAGACAGCTTCCATGGGAAGTTTTCCTTCTGTACATCCTCATTTCCAGAACAATCCAAATTGCTCAAGGCCAAGACAAATCTCCAAGCTGCAGCCAGGCTATCCTACATATATGGATCTGGCTACCACCAAGGAGCAGCGAGAAGCTGCCTCTGACCCCTGACTCCCACAGGGCTCAGCACCAGGCTCTTCAACCCAGGCATGTGCCCTGTGAGGACTCAGATCCGTTCTCCCCACACCAGCTGAGATCTCAGCCAACACAACTGTGCATCTGCCAGGCTCACATTCGCCCCAGGACCACCCATCCTGAGGGCACAGAAGCCAACCACCAGAAAGCTGCTTGGAAAGAGAGAGGGAGGTCCAACCCTGCAAACCCCAGCCCCCTCCCAGAGCTCCGGAGCTGCTGTGCATCATCTAGCAGCGCTGGAGGCCACCTTCCTTACCGTAGTGCTTGTCCTCCTTGTAGGATGGGGAGTAGCCAGGCTCACAGTGCCGGCTGCACCTGGGGGTCTCCCCTCCCTCCCCGCTGCAGGGGGGCCGGGAGCCGTTGACGTGGTGCTCGCAAGGGGGGATGGAGTAGGGACGGCAGCCTGGGGAGGACAGAGCAGCATGAACTGGGGGTCAAGAGGCAGGGGACAGCCTCTGCTCACTTGCACCCTGAGACAGGACAAGGGGCAATGGATGCAAACTACAGCACAGGAGGTTCCACCTCAACGAGAGGAGGAACTTCTTCACTGCGAGGGTCACAGAGCACTGGGACTGGCTGCTCAGAGGGGTTGTGGAGTCTCCTTCTCTGGATGTGTTCCTGTGTGACCTGTGCTGGATTCCATGGTCCTGCTCTGGCAGGGGGGGTGGACTCATCTCTGGAGGTCCCTTCCAATCCCTAACATCCTCTGATCTGTGATCCTGTAAACTGGCTGTCCCTAAGCATCCCTGTCCCCAGCAGTCATGCTGGAGAACACACCAGATGGCTTGAGAAAGTGCAAGACTTTTCTGACCCAGAAACCCTACATTTAGTCTTGAGGAGACTGAGAGGGGATCTCATCAGTGGCTATCAATATCTGAAGGGTAGGTGTCAAGCAGAGGGGGCCCAAGCTCTTTTTGGTGGTGTGCAGTAATAAGACAAGGAACAATGGATACAAACTTGGACATAGAAGGTTCCACCTCAACATGAGGAGAGACTTCTTTACAGTGAGGGTGACAGAGCCCTGGAGCAGGCTGCCCAGAGAGGTTGTGGAGTCTCCTTCTCTGGAGACTTTCAAAACCCACCTGGATGCATTCTGGGTGGACTACCCTAAGTGATCCTGCTCTGGGGATCCCTTCCAACCTCTAATGTACTGTAATACTTTGATCTCTGGAGGTCCCTTCCAACTCTAATGTACTGTGATACTGTGATCTCTGGAAGTCCCTTCCAGCCTCCAACATTCTATGAACCTATGACTCTACAGGTTAGTGAGATGTGAGCAGGAGGTGGGCTGTCACCACCAGATGAGCAATCATCATGGAAACCCACAATGGAGCCCATTGTATGGAAACCCATCAGCAAGGAGTTTCCCCTCTGAATCTGCCTCCTACCACCTCCCTCCTGACAGTGATTGACAAGATGGAGACATGAACCAACTCATGGCCATGCTAGGTAGAAGCAGAGGTTTCCAACATGGAAGTTGCTTTTTGAGGGGGAAATACATCAGGAAGACTCCCACCCTCATCCAAGTGTATTGAATTGGTCCCAAACCACCATCAACAACCACAAAAAAATCACAGTTTGATTCATTCTTGCTATGGAAGCAAGAACCTAGTGAGGTGGTTAAGTCTAGCTACTGTGCTGCCTTCCCAGATGGGTCTCCTGCCACTAGGTGCTGCTCAGGGACCATTGTCCAAAAGGGGGGACCAGAATCATAGAATTTTGGGGGTTGGAAGGGACCTTTAAAGGTCCCCTGGTTCAGCCCCCAAAGATGGAGTCACCAGGAACAAGAGCAGCAGCTGGGATAGCAGAGGAGAAGGAGCAGCCACATGGATGTAGAGCAGGAGAGAAGTACCCCAAAGAACAGGAACCCCCAATAGCAGAGATGCTCCTCTGCTTCACAAGGCTGTCTGGCAGGACTTACCCACATGGGAATCATAGAGACCCCCAGACACAAGGCCCCTCTCTGTCCAGTATCTCCATGCACCAGAGGGGTAACCCCCATTGCACCTGGGGAAAGAAGCAGCAGTTCCAGGTTCACCCTGATCACAGCCATCCCCTTTGGGGGGACGAAGGGGGCAATGAAGCTAGCTTGGGATGGCTGAAGGCAAAGCTTTCAGCACACTGAACATTCTCAAGTTTGTCCCTGCCTTCTCCAGCCTTTTCTAGGCCTTGAGAAACCAAAGCCTGGGGCCAAGAAGGAGCTAAAAGCAACCATGCCTCCAAACCCCAAAGCAATGATGCCTCCTTACCAAGTCCCTGGCTGGCCCATGCTGCCAAGAACAGCAGAAGCCACACAACTTGAAGACCCAACTCCATACCCTTCTCTCAACAACTGCAAAAGTCACAGGCAAAAGGTTTGTGCCTGGAAACCAAGGCTCTGGAGCCATTAAAAGATCCATCCTTTGACTTAGGCAGCTGCCAGCTCTGTATGGGAAAGCATTGTTATGTGCTTGCCCTCCCCCCACCAGCCATCATCCACTGCTAGTGAGGGCTGGTGGTGGCCCAGAGAGACTTTCAGTCCATGCAGTCACCTTTATGTTCCCACCTAAGCCCAGCAGCTACAGCACAAGCCACTGGTAGGGTTTCCTGCTCACTAGGAAGATCAGGAAGCCAGGGCTGAAACAATCAGCACCTCCAGGTTGTGTCCTTGCTCCTCCCACCTTTGAAGTGCACAAGAACCAAGAGCAGCTCACCCCATGCCGCATTCGAAGCCGCAGCACGACAGCAAGTCCTCTGCAGAGACCTCCACGCTCACCTTGGCATTTGTGTGAACACAGATCCTGTCTGAAATCGCTTCTACAGCACCAAAAGCCTGTGGACAGCCCCCAAAACCCAAGAGGAAAAACCATTAGAGCTGTGCATGGTAGAGAAACCACACAACCTTCTGGCAACAGGCACCAGCCGGGCTGGGAGAAGCCCATTGAGAAGCCCAGATGCTGCAGGGTAACAGGATCACAGAATGCACTGGGCTGGAAGGGACCTTCAAAGGTCATCTTGTCCAACACCCCTGCAGTGAGCAGGGACATCCCCAATGAGATCAGGGTTCCATCAAGTTAAACCTTGACTGCTTTCAGGGATGGGACCTCCGCCACATCTCTGAGCAATCTGTTTCACCCTCATTGTGAAGAGCTTCCTGCTGACATTCAACCTAACTCTACATTGCTCTTGCACAAGAAAACCTCTTCTTCCTCATTTTGGATATGTATTTCTCATGTGCCAAGCCCCAGCAGGAACACAAATCCTTGTGGTGGGTTTGGTGCTCAGGAGAGACTGAGGGTGGTGAAGCCCTGGAATGGGTTGTCCAGGGAGGTGGTTGAGGCCCCGTCCCTGGAAGTGTTTAAGCCCAGGCTGGATGAGGCTCTGGGCAGCCTGATCTAGTGTAGAGTGTCCCTGCCCATGGCAGGGGGGTTGGAACTAGCTGATCCTTGTGGTCCCTTCCAACCCTGACTGAAACTATGAAACTATGAGAAGCCTGCTCTCAACCTTTCTGGTTTAAAAGGATTGACTGATAACGAGCTGCATCAGGCAGCACCTAACAATATGCCTTACAACTGCTACTCCAATATCATGCAAATAACAATTGTTCAGTAACTCCACCATCATTCAGCTGTCACCAGGAAGCTCAAGGGAAGCATTCTCAGATGCCACAGAAGCAGCAGAGGAGCCTCTGTGCTCCTTACCACCAGAGAGGTGATTTTGTTTGCACCAAGAACAGACTGGTGAGGGATCTCCCCATCCCCCCCAGCTTGTGCAGTTCAGGAGCAAACTCAGTGGTATGCTTTTTTCATCCAGGAAGCTCTCTATCAATGTGATCTTAAAGCCACCCATGTTCTTACCCAGCAAGAGCCACAAGAGCCCTGGTCTCTTATCTCACTGATGGTAGGACAGTTAGGCCACTGCGTCCGTGAGTCAAAGCTGTCAGGCAGCTCCATGTCTGCAGCAAAATCTACCCTGCAAGTGACAAGAGGGAAGCCCTGTTACAGGAACACCACTGTGACAGGGCTGGGTGCACAGGACTCTCCTGCCTCTTCTAAAGGCAACCTGAAGGATGAGGGCTCTTTGGTTTGCCTGCTTACTGAAGGAGAATAAATACTTCTGCAGGTCTCAGAGCAGATCAGCAGCTCCTCCAGTGTTTCAAGGAATACAAATTGCACAACTGGTCGAGCGTCTGGCAGGACAGATATCCTCCCATGCATGCTTCTCTGCTTCAATGATCTCAAAGGTCTTTTCCAACCTGGTCTATTCCACTCTACTCCATTCTACCCCATTCTATTCCATTCAAAACAATACAATACACCAGGTTGAAAGAGACCTTCAAGATCATCGCGTCCAACCCATCAACCAATCCAACCCACCTAAACAACTAAACCATGGCACCAAGCACCCCATCAAGTCTCCTCCTGAACACCTCTAATGAAGGTGACTCCACCACCTCCATGGGTGCAAGATGTCCACCAAGCTGCACCCAAGGGAATCTCACTCAGTCTCACCCACCCCAGATACACCAGGAGCATCCACACAAGCTTTTTACAGGGCTTTCATCTTCTCCCAGCACTCACCTCTCAGGCAGCTTGGGCCCACCCAGGAAGGTGCCACAGAGCTTCTTCACATAGCTCATGTCAGTGTTGAGGAAGTTGTGCCCTGCCTGGGAAGAAACACAGGGAAATGGGACATGACTCTTCACAGCCACCCAGTGCAGTGCTGGGACCAGCCTGGTGCTCCAGATCACCTTCAAACCAACCAGTGCCTAACACTTGCTATAAAACTCAGAATCACTGCATCATGACCAGTAAGACCAACCCTAGGCTTTGGGCACAGCAGCCCAGTCAAGGAAGGTTTGGCCAAGGTGATCAACGCAGCTTGACTCTTGCTGCTTGTTTCTAGCCTCCTGGTTTCCTCCTCTTAGCATTGCTCCTACTCAATAAATTCATTAATGCTTGGCTCCAAAGGGGAGAGGCTCCACAGTTACAGCCACCACAGGCATCCCTGACAATAACAACTCCTCACTGGAGAAGTCAACTGAGACCAAGGCTGCTGTCACAGGTTAGGGTCTCCAACCAGGACAGTTGGCTTGATGCAGTAACCGTGGTGAAACTCACAAGGCTCAGCTGCCGAGTCCTACAAGGAGACTGCTGAGTGATGCATTTTCCCCACACACCAAAAAACCCAACACCCAAACCAAGGCAGTACTCACCTTCCAGGTAGTGTTGAGCTTGTTTATGTGGTTGACTAAGTCACTGGAGAGAGGAGGGAAGTAAGGAATGCTGCGAGCGTTGGCAAAGGCCACCAGGACACACAGGAGGGACACGGACGGCCACATCTTGGCTACAGAACAGGACACTCCACCTGCAGTCAGATTGGGACATAACTGAAAACCTTCCCAAGGAGGGCTCAGACTGCAAGAAAGGGCTTGCCAGAAGAACTGTCTCAGCAGCACGTGGCAGTACAGAAACATGGGGCTGCACAATGTCCCTCCCAATCCAGCTTTGTTCCAGAGGTCAGGAGAGACACAGGAGCAGACTAATGACCCTGTCTTGCAGCTCAGAAGAAACTAGGTGAGGCAACCCTGTTTGCTGAGCACTGAAGGATTAGTAGCAGCAGGAAGACATCCTCTGAAGCAGATCCAAGGGATTTGGAGGGTATTACAAGCTGTGTTTACTTCCACAAAAATCAAGAATAAGGTCTAGGAGAAGGACTAAGTGACAGCCAACCTCCATGGCAAACTGCAGCCCTGGGGACTTCCTAGCCCCTGCCCCACTGCAGGGCTCCTTCCCTGGAAGGTGTCACTCCAAACCACATTTCTGGACTTTATGGCCTTGTTTTGGCCAGCCAGGGACTCTGACCAGGGTCACACTACCCACACAGAGGTGGGTCTGCATGCACCAAAGCTGCTGTGCTCCCTTCCCACTGGGGCTTTTCATGATGGAGGCTGGGGGAAGCCACATTCCTTGGCACGGGGCACCAGGAAACTCCCAGTTCAGGGGACAGAGATGCAGGGGAAATCACAGAATGGTAAGGTGGAAAGAGACCTCTGGAGATCATCTAGTGCAACCCCTCTACTAAAGCAGGGTCACCTAAAGCAGGTTGCACAGGATCAAGTCCAGGCAGGTTTGGAATCTCTCCAGAGGAGATTCTGCCACTTCTCTGGGCAGCCTGTTCCAGTGCTCTGTCACCCCTGAAATCCAGGGGCACAGCAAGAACGGACCACAGCTTCCCATGACGGAGCACAAGCGCCATCCAGTCCAAAAAATGCTGCATGACTCTGTGGTTCTCCTGCCTCCTTTCACCTGATTCACATTAAATTGCCCCACTCCAGCTTAACTCCCTACACCAGCAGCCACTGCCTGCTACACTTTCCCTGACTCAGACACCCAGCCAGACCATGAGCTGCTTGATCTCTACAAACATAGAATGGTTTGACCTTCAAGATCACCTGCTTCCAACCTCACCCTGGCTGGGCACAGACACCTTCCACTAGACCAGGCTGCTCAAAGCCCCATCCAACCCGACCTTCGACACTTCCAGGGCTCTTTTTCCACCATATCTATAGCCACTGTGATGAGCACCAAGCTTGGTGAGCAACCCAAGACCTCAAACACTCCACAGGAGCCTGAAGAGCAGATATTTAGACCTTAATTCCTAGACACCCCAGCAATCATCTGAACATATAATCACCTTTGCGAGCCTGGGCTTAAACCCTTCTGGACAAATACACCCGAGCTGGGCACACAGCTCTTGCCAGCAGCTCTCTGGTCTCATGGTAGCAGAGCAGGGGATGGAGAGATCCACACAGGTTTCCATACAGGCTGCTGCCACCCACACACAGCCAAGTTTAGCCTTTCCAGAGAAGAAAACCCAGCAGGAGTGTCCTACTTTCTGCCAGCAACAAGCCCAGGCGGCTGCAGCTAACTGTATAAAAAGGTTTGGGTCTGGTTTTTTTCCCCCTTCCCTCTCCTCCTTCCACCATTTATGTATTTTTCTTCCCACACTGCACTCTCAGCAGGCTGCTTGGACCAAGAGCTTGTTGAGGTTCAGTAGCACTCAAGTCCTCCTACCCCCTAAAGCTCACCGTTTTGAATCATAGAATCAGTCAGGGTTGGAAGGGACCACAAGGATCAGCTAGTTCCAACCCCCCTGCCATGGGCAGGGACACCTCACACTAGATCAGGCTGGCCAGAGCCTCATCCAGCCTGGTCTTAAATACCTCCAGGGATGGAGCCTCAACCACCTCCCTGGACAACCCATTCCAGGGCTTCACCACTCTCATGGGGAAGAAATTCCTCCTCACATCCAGCCTGAATCTCCCCACCTCCAGCTTCATCCCATTCCCCCTAGTCCTATCACTACCTGAGATCCTGAGAAGTCCCTCCCCAGCTTTCTTGTAGCCCCCTTCAGATACTGGAAGGCCACAATAAGGTCACCTGGGAGCCTTCTCTTCTCCAGACTGAACAGCCCCAACTCCTTCAGTCTGTCCTCATAGGAGAGGTGCTCCAGCCCTCTGATCTTCCTCGTGGCCCTTCTCTGGACACCTTCCAGCACCTCCAGATCCCTCTTGGAATAGGGGCTCCAGAACTGGAGGCAGTACTCCAGGTGGGGTCTCACCAGAGCTGAGTAGAGGGGGAGAATCACCTCCCTTGCCCTGCTGGCCACACTTCCTCCTGATGCAGCCCAGGCTCTGATTGGCTTTCTGGGCTGCAAGTGCACACTGAGAGCTCCTGGTGAGCTTCTCTCATGTTGAGCTTCTTCAGAGGGTCCCTTCCAAACCTTACCACGCTGAGATTCTGTCACTCTTGCAGACACTCGGTGGCACTGCTGGTGTCTCCACCATGCTTACACAGGAGGTTATGCCCAGAAAAACCAATGCACATTTCTACTATGTAGCCCCTCAACAGGACCATAGGAAGCCTGCAGGTGAGCAGCCTGAGCTGAAGCACCTTTTCTAACCAAAAATATCTTACAAACACTCCACATCACCAAAGCAAACCCCTAAATCCTCAGAACCTCCTGTGCTCGACATTGTATTCTTGTAGCACAGAAGGGAGGCAGTTCTGAGGCCAGAAGCCACACTTCCATTCTCAGCAGGATGCTTCCAAGTTTGCTGACATACTGAAACTCCCCCAGCAAACCCTCCTGCATTGAAACAGTGCCTTGCACCATGCTCCTGATGGATGGACACAGGAGATCTCACAGCCTCAGGTTCCCAGACCACACTGGCTGCAGACTGCAAGCTGCAGGCAACTTGAGACCAAGCTGGAAACAGATACCAGGCAGTTTCTCCTCTGACAGCCTCTTGCCTTTTAAGCTCTGCTGCATTACATCCGTCCCACAAGGTGGCTGACAGCCAGCACACCCAGCAGCAGCAGCGAGACGTTGCCCAGTGCAACCCAGAGAGCTGGGAGCCAGCTGGTTGCTCCAGCAAACAAACCTCTTGGCAAGCCTCCTATGGGCATGAAACCTCCCTGCAGCCCATGAGAGAGCTGGGGTTGTTCAGCCTGGAGAAGGTTCCAGGGAGATCTTATTGCAGCCTCCCAGTGCTTAAAAGGGGCCTGCAAGAAAAGATGGGGACAGGCTTTTTAGCAGGGCCTGTTGTGACAGGAAAAGGGGTGAGGGGTTTAAACTTCAAAGAGGGGAGACACAGACTAGAAAGGAGACATTGTTTGTGCTGAGGGTGAGGAAACACTGGCACAGGTTGCCCAGAGAGGTGGCAGAAGCCCCATGCCTGAAAACATTAAAAGACAGGCTGGATGGGGCTTTGGGCAACCTGATGTAGCTGGAGATGTCCCTGCTGACTGCAGAGAGCTTTTGAGGTGTCTTGCAACCCAAACCACTCTATGCTGCTGTGAAGTTTCCTATGGGCTTGAAGTTTCAGGAGGGAAGCTGAGACTTTGTGGACAGCAGAGAGCATCCCAAGAGCTGGGTGGAGAAAGAAGGGGTGGCCCTCCCCCTCACGCAATTGCTTCCTCTCTGCCCACCCCATGATTTCGGCAAGCCCTCTGTGCACAGCAAATCTAGAGAGAGAGAGAGCATAGGCATGAGACTCTCAAGATAAACTTCCACCCACATGAAGTCACAGAGCAGCAACAGCAGCAACAGAGCCAGTAAGAAGAGGCCGCTGATGCTTCCCGTCCCGGTGTTATCGTGCACAAGCTTCCCCCAGCACTATCTCCCCCACACAGGCCTCCCTCCCCCTCAACCCCCACGCCTGTTTTAAATGCCACCCAAAAAAAACCCAGCACCAAAACCCACAGAACAGCTGCTGCACCTGGGAGATATCTGCTCCTCCCTCTGCATGGTGCACAGGCCAGAGAAGTTCCTCCAGCAAGCTCAGCAGATCCCTTCCTTGTGCACCCTCCATGTCCCTGGATGTACCTCGCAGCTTCAGGAGGACCCTGGCAAAAGCTGTCCTCACAGGTCACATCCCACCACAGCTTAGTAGCTTGAAAACCCAAGCAAAGCTCAGCTGTTGAATTTCTTAAGACAGAGCAGCTTCACCCTAGCAAACTCTCCAGGTAGCAGGAGGATGTTTGGGCTTGCAGAGAGTCCCCCAAGCTGCTCCGCTTCCTTTGCAGACCTGGAAGCTGAGAATGAGCCCCACCCCTTGCTTTGTGATCTGAATGATCTGACAAGGCAACTTCTTGAATGAAGGGCAAGAAGGCTGGCCAGCCTGATCTAGTGTGAGGTGTCCCAGCCCATGGCAGGGGGGTTGGAACTAGCTGATCCTTGTGGTCCCTTCCAACCTGACTGATTCTATGATAACACTCCAGGAAGCTGCTACCCACCAGCATGCCTGACCCTGGGCAGGACCCCCAAACTTCAGCCAGCTGGTCGCTTAAAAAGAGAGCATTTGGGCCACCCGAGTGCAGCCCCTGTCAGCTAGTGAGGAGGAAGCACCGAGGCTGAAGGCTCTCCTACAGGAGCTGCTCTGAGCAGAGCAGCCGCAGCTCCGGAGCGAGATGGCTGCAGCTGATGCTGCACCACCCACCCGCAGTCCCTCTGCACTGAGAGATGGGGAGGAGGGAAGGTGGTGACATCACCCAGATGCCTTCTCCATCATCCTGAGCAGCAGATCTTGGAAGCAGAGGCAGTTGCCCACCTGCTTTCTCAGGGGCAGAGCTCCCACTTGCTGTACCACATCGCGCCACAGATCAGCCAGGTCTGGAAGCAGCAGCCCAGGGAGTGGCAGAGTGCCCCAGGAGCAAACCTCTCTGCAGCTCACCACTGCAGAGTCCCACCACAAAGGTCTTCTCTTTATCACCCAGAAAGCAAAGCTCATAAATCCCTTTTACCTGGGCATTTCTCAACAGCAGTCAATAAAACCCTCTGAACAGGCTATTCAAAGCCCAGCTCACATGACTCAGTTTCTGTAGGTCATGAGATAAGTCACAGCCCTCAGGCACCTCTCAGCTCCTCACTGTCTGGACCAAACCTCTCCAGGCACAGACAGAGGCACTCACACACCCTTCTGCAAGGGATTAAGGAAGATAAAAACTGTCCCAACCTCACAGCCGTAACCCTCCCAACCCCTCCAGAGTCAGAGCTACTCAGCAAAAGCCCAAGTCATGTGTCCTCCTCCTGCAGGCAGCCCTTTCCCCAAGCTGAGCTTTGTCCTTTGTTCCAGCTGCCCGTTGGTGACTTTAAACCACAACAAAGCAAGCCTATGAACAGTCCGATCCGGTTTAGCTTGCTGCAACACCAGGTTAGCCTGGTGGCCCCAAGCTCATGGTCTGGTGACTCCATTACAGCCACTATCAGAGCTTGATTTTGTTGGCCTTCTAAGAAAAGGGGGAAAAAAGCAGCATGAGGCACCTCTTTTCTCCTTTCCATCCCAGGAAAGCCAAGTTATCAGCACAGAGTAGAATCATGGAATTGTTAGGGTGGGAAGGGATCTCAAGGATCATCCAGTTCCAACCCCCCTGCCATGGGCAGGGACACCTCACGCTAGATCAGATTGCTCACAACCACATCCAGCCTGGCCTTAAAACCCTCCAGGGATGAGGCTTCCACCACCTCCCTGGGCAACCTGTGCCAGTGTCTCACCACCCTCATGGGGAAGAATTTCTTCCTAACACCCATTCTGAATCGACCCATTTGTAGTTTTGCTCCATTCCCCCTGGTCCTATCACACCCTGACCCCCTAAAAAGTCCCTCCCCAACCTTCTTGCAGCCCCCTTCAGATACTGGAAGGCCACAATAAGGTCTCCTTGGAACCTTCTCTTCTCCAGACTGAGCAGATACCTGGCAAAACAAACAGATCCTGAGACAAGCTGCACAGCTCACCTCTCCAGCTTGACTCCACCACAAGCACAAGATTCCTCCCCAGTGGGCTGCACTGATTTTTATCTTTTGTTTTTCCTCTTTTGCTTACAAACCACTCCACAAACCACAGCCTGCACAAGACCCAGCAGCTACCCTGCGCTACCCAAATCCCTCACCTTCCACTTTGCGACCTGCAGGTCATAAACACCAGAAGGAAAGGTGCTGCATCCTGCCCGCAGCACGACCCTGGCAGCGAGCTACTGGGGACAAGAGGTGTATCACAGACGGGACGGACAGATCCAGCACCATCTCCAGCCAAGCCTGGCCGCACATCACGGGATGTTCCAGAAGCGCTTGAAGCCGGTGCCAAACGACCTCCTCAGCGTCAGCTGACAGCGGGGACGGGGTGCTGGGGGGTTTGGCTTTTGCCATATTGATTCTGAAAACAAGGCTTCCTCTCTCCTCCCCTGCCGCTTACAGGAAGGCGGCCGCTTTATGGAGGGTTAATGGCATTTTTCCTGCACCAAACCTCACCCCCCGAGCCGCAGGGCATCCCTCCCGGAGGCAAAAATACCCCAAAACATAGCTGGGAAACATGGCAAATGCTGCTGCTGATGCTGCGGGTCCAGCAGGGTGTTTCGCAGCCCCCCGTGGGCTCCGGGCTGGGGTTCCCCCGCCCCCAGCTTTCCCACCCCAGCAGCAGATGTCCCATCGCCACCCTTCCCACTCATGTCCCCCCCCACCCCACGCTCCCCGGGGGCGCGCAGCGCAGCACCCCCCTCCCCTCTCCTCCCTTACCTGCCCCCCGCTGCAGCGCCCGCACCCGCGGCCCGCTCCGCTCCTTATGCCCACGAAGCCCGCCCGGCCCGCCCCCCCGCCGGGACTCACCGCCCCGCACAGCCCCGGACGGCCCGGGCCAGCCCCGCTCTCCTTCGGTGGCCGCGGAAGGGGCAGCTCCCGGCGGCTGAGTCATTCCCGGCCCGGCCCGCCCCCGGCGTGACTGCATCCTGCCGGCTCCCCGCCTCCGGTCCGCCTGCTTCCCTCCTGCTTCCCCGTTCTTTTCCCGCTGCAGCCGGCTCCCTTCCGACCTCAGGCCCGCCTGCATCCCTCCTGCATCCCACCTGCATCCTAATTCCATCCACCTCCATCCCACCTCATCTCACTTCCATTCCACCTCCATCTCACATCCTCACATCTCATCTACATCCCTCCTGCATCCCTTTGCCAGCCTGCCTCCATTCCATCGAGTGTTCTCTCAATTCCACTCTCATCTAACCTACTTTTCTCTGCCATTCTGCCTTGATCCCTCCTGCATCCTGTCTCCATTTTGCCTCCATCTCACCTGCATCCCTACTCCATCCTGACATCTTTCCTCCTCTAACCATTCTTCATCCTGCCTGCTCCTCTCCTGTATCCAGTCTCCATCTGCTGCTCATCCCACCACCACTCTACCAGTGTCCTTTGACATTTCCATCTGGAAGTACAGCAAGTTTTTGCTGTTGCTGTTTTAACGTGGACCTGTTGGAGTGGATCCAGAGGAGGCCACAAAAATGATCAGAGGGCTGGAACACCTCTGCTGTGAGGACAGGCTGAGAGAGTTGGGATTGTTCAGCCTGGACAAGAGAAGGCTCTGGGGAGACCTTGTTGCAGCCTTTCAGTATGTAAAGTGGGCCCTGTAAGAAAGAAAGAGACAACCTTTTTTACCAGGGCTTCTTGTGGTGGGACAAGGGGTGATGGTTTTAAACTGAAAGAGGGGAGATTCAGACTAGGCATAAGAAAGTAATTGTTCACACTGAGGGGGAAGTTTAGGCTGGAGGTGAGGAGAAAGTTCTTCCCAGAGAGAGTTGTTAGCCATTGGAATGTGCTGCCCAGGGAGGTGGTGGAGTCACCATCCCTGGAGGTGTTCAAGAGGGGATTGGACGTGGCACTTGAAGCCATTGTCTAGCAGTCATGAGGTGTTGGGTGACAGGTTGGACTTGATGATCTTTGAGGTCTTTCCCAACCTTATTGATTCTGTGATGGTGATACACTGGCATAGGTTGCCCGGAGAGGTGATAGAAGCCCCATCCCTGGAATCATTCCAGGCCAGATTGAATGAGGCTCTGAGCAACCTGATGTGGTGGAAACTGTCCCTGCTCACTGCAGGCTGTTTGGATTTGTTGTCCTTTTAGGGTCTCTTTTTATGATTCTGTGGTTTTGGCTGATTTTCAGAAGCATGAACAGCAACACAAAGGTCATCTTGAAAGCCAGTTTCCAAGCCCTGTTCTAAAGCACAATGATGCTGAAGCTTCTCTTTAACGAGAAAGACCATCCATATTTTTTTTTATTCCTTTGGTGGGAATACAATAAGTTCACCACCCCCCTCAGAAATGGACAGACCACTTAGAATAGGAAATAAAAACTCTGCAGAAGTCTGTTGACATCCAGCAGCCGGTGTGGAAAACCCAAAGTGACAGAGGGAATCTCCCAGGACTTGTTTTAATCACTGAAAAGGGGGACTCTGAGACCTCCTTAGCAGGAACAGAGAGCAAGAGGGATGGTCCATGGTGCTGCACGGGTGGAGCAGCAGGGCTGGTCTGCAAAAGCGATGCAGTGCTACTGGCCAGCTTCTCAAGACATTCAGGAAGCTTCCCAGGCTCTATGGCAGGACACAAGCAAATGCCAGGCAGGATGGAATGAAAGTAGGTGATTCATCCTCATTTCTTCTCAGCTTCATCTGTGGTGCCTGGGCAAGGCTTCTCCAAACTCTTCAGTCACCGTTTCTGCGAGGTAGCAAATGCATCCCTGTGAGAGACTAAAGCTTGTCTCTCCTGGTGTGACTCAACAAAGATAAAATCCCTTGCTGCTTGCCCAGACAATAGCTGATGTGCGTTGGGCAGAGCCACTGGAAGGACTCTTGGAAGGTGCAAAGATAACCTTGCTCACGGGACTGCAGCTGGTCTACAACAATGGCCCAAGGGCACAGCATTCGCACCTTCAGGACAAGATCATTTCCAGCCATCAGATACCCCAGGAAAGGACAATGGATTCACCACCTGTTTCCTGATGTGTAAAGAGTGTGTGGGTAGGTAAGGGAGAAGGAGGAGGCGGAGGCCTTCCCCCCTCCATCCAGACGGCTGCCCAAACTCACCTGAGTACACAGAAAGATTTCCTGGGGAACGATACCTGGACAAAGATTTCCTGGGGAACGATACCTGGACAAAGATGATTTCCCAGAACGATATCCTGGGGAACAACACTTAATACAATACAATACACCAGGTTGGAAGTGACCTTTAAGATCCAACCTATCAACCAATCCAACCCACCTAAATACAATACAATACAATACAATACAACCCACCTAAACAACTAAACAACTAAACCGTGGCACCAAGCACCCCATCAAGCCTCTTCCTGAGCACCTCCAATGAAGGTGACTCCACCACCTCCATGGGCAGCCGATTCCAATGGGCAATCACTCTCTCTGTATAGAACTTCTTCCTAACATCCAGTCTAAACCTCCCCTGGCACAGCCTGAGACTGTGTCCTCTTGTTCTGGTGTTGCCTGCCTGGGAGAAGAGACCAACCTCTGCCTGTCTACAATCTCCCCTTCAGGTAGTTGTAGAGAGCAATAAGGTCACCCCTGAGTCTCCTCTTCTCCAGGCTAAGCAACACCTGGACACTTGCCTGAGGACTAAAAAACTGTATAAAAGAGTGGAGCAACTGCTGGCTAAGAAGAAGAAAACTGGAGAAGAAAAATGCAGGAAAGATCACGGGCCAACACGATGGATCCTGGACTCTGCAAACCCTCTCTCCTGCTGCAACTCATGGAGCTGAAGAAGCTGCCCAGAGGACCACATCCCTTCTACAGCCAAAGCCTCAGCACCCTTCCTCTACAGAGCCAACATCTCCTACAGCACCGTTTACCTTTCCTCCACAGACTCAAACTGTCTTGGGGGGAGGGGGGGTGAGGGGTGTGGTAATATAATTCCTTTCCTCTTTTCCTCTCTTCTCTACTTTCTCTCTCTCCCCTTCTGATCCATCCACTGTATTTATGTAATCAATAGTCTAGCTGTTGATATTTTGGCCTCGTTTGTGCCTCTAATTTCACAACAGGGGAATAGTCATTAAAAACCTGAATCTCTTTCAGGCTCGAGACAATCCCTCGGCAGCTGGTGGGATCCCTCTCTCTCTGTTGGGTTTTTATGAGCATTGGGCCTCACAGACATATTTTTGACATACATTTTAGTCCTGGCATTCTGCTGCTTGGGAGGTCTGTTGTACACTGGAAGTAGAAACTCGTGAATGTTTTGAGTTGGAAGGGACCTTTCAAGGTCACCGAGTTCAAACACCCCTGCACTGCAGTAGGGACATCTTCAACTAGATCAGCTGCTCAGAGCCTCATCCAACCTGTCCTGGAATATGCCCAGGGATGGGGCTTCTGCCACCTCTCTGGGCAACCTGTGCCAGTGTTTTACCAGTCTCAGTGACCAAAAAAAAAAAAATCTTTTTTTATCTAGTCTAAATCTTCCCTCTTTTAGTTTAAAACCATCACTCCTTGTCCTTTGGCAACAGACCTTGCTGAAAGATTAGTATCATAGTATCAGTCAGGGTTGGAAGGGACCACAAGGATCAGCTAGTTCCAACCCCCCTGCCATGGGCTGGGACACCCCACACTAGAGCAGGCTGGCCAGAGCCTCATCCAGCCTGGTCTTAAACACCTCCAGGGACGGGGCCTCAGCCACCTCCCTGGACAACCCATTCCAGGGCTTCACCACTCTCATGGGGAAGAAATTCCTCCTCACATCCAGCCTGAATCTCCCCACCTCCAGCTTCATCCCATTCCCCCTAGTCCTATCACTAGCTGAGATCCTAATTGTCCCCACCCTTCTTATTTGCCCCTTTAAGTACTGAAAGACCACAGTATGGTCTCCTTGGAGCCTTCCCATCTCCAGGCTGAATCACAGAATCACCAAGGTTGGAAGAGACCTCAAAGATCATCAAGTCCAACCTGGCACCACAGACCTCATGTCTAAACCACAGCACCAAGTGCCACATCCAATCCCCTCTTGAGCCCCTCCAGGGACAGTGACTCCACCACCTCCCTGGGCAGCCCATTCCAATGGCTAATGACTCTCTCAGTGAAGAACAACCCCAACTCTCTCAGCCCATCCTCATAGGAGGAGTCTTCCAGCCTTCTGATAATTTGTGTGGCCTCCCCTGGACCCACCCCAACATGTCCATGTGTTTTTTTTGCTTGCTGTGGTGAGGACCCCAGAACTGGACACAGCACTGCAGGTAGACTCTCACCAGAGGGGAGCAAGTGGGGCAGAATCACCTCCCTGAGAAGTCAGTGTGGGTTGTTTTTGGTTGGCAGGTTGGTTGGTTGGCTTGGCTGGGGTTTGGGGTTTTTTGGTCATTTTTTGCTCTTACTGCCATTTATATCCAATCATTTTTTGGCCACATTTGTGTTTCCAAGATGAGTTTTGATTTGGAAGACTTGAAACTAAAAGAATCAGAATAATAGCATTTAATCCACTGACTCCCAGCATTTCTTCAGGAATGCAGGAGGTGGTGTTGCTGTCTTCAAGTGCATTTCTGCTCCAACAGTGTGCAAAGACCCTTGGACCGTTGTCTACCTTCACATATAATATTTAACCAGTGGAGATTTAAGCTCTCTGCTGTTTTCAGGTGTGCTTTGGCAATTAAAATCGTAATTTAAGGAGGTAAATAAATCACTTGTAAGCCTTCTGACCTCCATCTGACTCACACAGGATGCCTCTGCTCTGCTCATTCCTCTCTGAGCTTTCTGTCTTGCCTGTGAGGTTCTGTTGACACAAAGCACGGGCAGACAAGCCTGGGTTTTGCCCTGCCCTTTGCACAATGGGGCTCAGAGGTCCTTGGTGCCTCCAGCCACGTGAGAATGTTGTGTGAGGCCAGGGAGCTGCAGAGAAGACATCACAATGTTTATTTTCCTCCATAACTTGCTGAAGTTACCTCTTTATTCCCAATTCTTCCCTACTGCCAGACAGGTTTTTGCCTGGAAGTTGCATGTTAGTGATTTTTAGACTGTGCAGCCCTATGCAAGACCTTTCAGTTGGTTCTGGGGAAGCATGGAGCCTGTCCTTTGGGTTATACCAATAGCCTCTGCTGCTTTTCCACCTGGGTTTATTTCTTCTGCAGCTGCTCTGCGGCTTTGTCACGGGTGAACTAAATGGGTGACTAAAACTGTGCACAGTATGCTGCTGGTCTTCCTGCCCTCCGTGGGGAAATGAAGTTGCCATCCCCTTCTCAGTTTCCCTGGGCTAGGAACATGTCAGTTTGTCACAGAATGACTTGGGCTGAAAGGGACCTTTAAAGATCATCTCATTCCAACCTCTGCAGTGAGCAGGGACATCTTCAACTAGGTCAGGTTATTCAGAGCCCCATCCAGCCTTGACTTGAACACTTCCAATGATCCACAACTTCTCTTGTGAATTCTGTTTAAGTGTTTCACCACTCTCACAGGGCAGAATTTCTGTCTTATACCTAGTTTAAAATCTACCCTTCTTCATCACCCCTTGTCCTGTCACTAAATGCCCATATAAGTAGTCCCTCTCCAGCTTCCCTGTCAGCCCCCTTTAGGTACTGGGAGGCCACAATAAAGTCTCCCCAGAGCCTTCTCTTCTTCAGGCTGAACATGCCCAACACTCTCAGCCTGTCCTCGCAGCAGAGGTTTTGCAGCTGTTGGATCATTTCTGTGGCCTCCTCTGAACCTGCTCAGCAAGGCCAAGTACCAGGTCCTGCACTAGGGTCATAAGAAGCCCACGTAATGATGCAGGCCTGGAAAGCTGCCCACTGGACAAGGACCTAGGGGTGTTATTTGACACTATGTCTTAGACGAGCCAGCAGTGTGACCAGGTGGCAAAGAAGGCCGCTGTCCTGCCTTGTGTCAGAAATAGTGTGGCCAGCAGGATTAGGGAAGTGATCCTGGCCGTGCAGTTGGCACTGGTGAGGCTGCACTTCAAATCCTGGCTTCATTTTTGGGCCCCTTGCTACAGGAAAGCCATTGACATCCTGGAATGTGTCCAGAGAAGGGCAGAAAGCTGGTAAAGGATCTAGAGCACAAGTCTTGTGAAGAGAGGCTGAGGGAGCTGGGGTTGTTTAGCCTGGAGAAGAGGAGGCTCAGGGGAGACCTTCTCTCTCTCTCCAACTACATGAAAGGAGGTTGTAGCAAGGTAGAGGTTGGTCTGTTTGCCCAAGTGACAAGCAATATGATAAGAGGAAATTACCCCAGGTTGTACCAGGGAAGGTTTAGGTTGGATGCTAGGGAAAAAATTCTCCATGAAAAGGAATGTCAAGCCCTGGAACAGGCTGCCCAGGGAGTGGTGGAGTCCCAACCCCTGGAGGGGTTTGAAAGATCTGTAGATGTGGTGCTGAGGAACATGGTTTAGAAGTGACCTGGCAGTACTGGGTTACAGCTTATTGTGTCCAGTTCTGGGCCCCTCAGGTTAGGAAAGATGCTGAGTTGCTGGAAGGTGTCCAGAGAAGGGCAACAAAGCTGGGGAGGGGTCTGGAGCACAGCCCTGTGAGGAGAGGCTGAGGGAGCTGGGGTTGCTTAGCCTGGAGAAGAGGAGGCTCAGGGGAGACCTTCTTGCTCTCTACAACACCCTGAAGGGAGGTTGTAGCCAGGAGGGGGTTGGTCTCTTCTCCCAGGCAACCAACACCAGAACAAGAGGACACAGTCTCAAGCTGTGCCAGGGGAGGTTTAGGCTGGATGTTAGGAAGAAGTTCACAGAAAGAGAGATTGGCCATTGGAATGTGCTGCCCAGGGAGGTGGTGGAGTCACCATCACTGGAGGTATTTAAGAAGAGACTGGATGAGGCACTTGGTGCCATGGTTTAGTTGATTAGATGGTGTTGGGTGATAGGTTGGACTCGATGATTTCTGAGGTCTCTTCCAACCTGGTTAATTCTAATTCTAATTCTATTTCTAATTTTAATTCTATTTCTATTTCTATTCCTATTTCTGTTTCCACCACCTCCCTAGGCAGCACATTCCAATGGCTAACAACTCTCTCTGTGAAGAACTTTCTCCTCACCCCCAGCCTAAACCTCCCCTGGTGCAGCTTGAGACTGTGTCCTCTTGTTCTGGTGCTGGTTGCCTGGGAGAAGAGACCAACCCCCACCTGGCTACAACCTCCCTTCAGGTAGTTGTAGAGAGCAAGAAGGTCTCCCCTGAGCCTCCTCTTCTCCAGGCTAAGCAACCCCAGCTCCCTCAGCCTCTCCTCACAGGGCTGTGCTCCAGACCCCTCCCCAGCTTTGCTGCCATTCTCTGCACACATTCCATCCACACAGCAAGAGAGGGGAAATCTTGGGGTCTTGGCATACTCCAACTCCTGTGCACCATTTTTGCCTTATGCTGCTGAGGTTCTGTAAGAGATGGAAGGTGCCTTCCAGACCTGGAGGCTCATGGACCACTCTCCTTCCTGCTCCTTTGCAAAGTCTTGTGAACAGGAACCTCCAGTTGTGCAACCCCAGGGCACCTGGTGACTCAGACGAGCTCACGAGGGAGCTGGTGGTTTTGCCATGGGGTGACTCAGCAATGGATGACATAAGCAAAAAGCTGCTTCTGCCATTGCTGGCCCAGACTGAATTAAGATCTGGGTGAATTAAGATCTGAGATGACCCTAGAGGGATGTGGGAAGGCAATGGCAGGGCTGTCATAGAATCATAGAATCAATCAGGTTGGAAAAGACCTCAGAGATCATCAAGTCCAATGTATTACTTAATACCTAACACCTCATGACAACTAAACCATGGCTCCAAGTGCCACATCCAATCCTTTTTTGAACACCTCCAGGGATGATGACTCCACCACCTCCCTGGGCAGCACATTCCAATGGCTAACAACTCCCTCTGTGAAGAACTTTCTCCTCACCCCCAGCCTAAACTTCCCCTGGCACAGCCTGAGACTGTGTCCTCTTGTTCTGGTGCTGGTTGCCTGGGTTGCCAACCCCCACCTGGCTACAACCTCCCTTTAGGTAGTTGTAGAGAGCAATAAGGTCTCCCCTGAGCCTCCTCTTCTCCAGGCTAAGCAACCCCAGGTCCCTCAGCCTCTCCTCATAGGACTTGTACTTGAAGCCTCTCCCCAGCCTCATTGCCCTTCTCTGGACACGTTCAAGAGTCTCAATGTCCTTCTTAAACTGAGATGCAGCTGCTCAACATGGAGGAAGCAATAGGACAAGAGGAAACAACTTGTATTCAGCACTGGTTAGGCCACACCTTGAGTCCTGTGTCCAGTTCTGGGCCCCTCAGTTTAGGAAAGATGTTGAGTTGCTGGAAGGTGTCAAGAAATTCAAGAGCAGAGGCAGGTGCCTAGCTCTCCCAGGGCACCTGATCCTGACCTTCTCCTTACATCACTTGCTGAGCCTGTAATTTCTAGCTGCTCAGTTGCAGCCTCTGTCCACCACATCTGTCCCAGCTTGGGATGGAACGTGGGAGCTACTTCCCCTCCATCACACTCCGTGGTCATCCCCCACTCAGATGACAGACTTGTGCAAGAAAAGCCACACTTGGCAGCAGCTCTCCTGCTTCAAAAAGAAACCTCCAGCTGTCCCTGGAGGAGGAAACTGAGTGAAAAGGAGAAGTGAGAGAGAAAGCAGGGCGCTGACACACACCACGAAAATTTGCATCCAAAGCATTTTCTCTGTGGGTGCTGCACAGAGGGACAGATAAACAAACAATCAAACCCCACCAGCCCTGCACTTTCATGTTCCTTGCTGCTCTGCAGGACCAGGGTGTCAGTGCCTCTTATTGAGAGTGACTTTCATCTCTTGACTTTACAGCATTTTGGGGGAGTCTTTAACAATTTTGCCTTTCTCCCCCTCTACTCAGCTCTGCTGAGACCCCACCTGGAGTACTGCCTCCAGTTCTGGAGCCCCTATTCCAGAGGGATCTGGAGGTGCTGGAAGGTGTCCAGAGAAGGGCCACGAGGATGAGCAGAGGGCTGGAGCACCTCTCCTGTGAGGACAGACTGAAGGAGTTGGGGCTGTTCAGTCTGGAGAAGAGAAGGCTCCGAGGTGACCTCATTGTGGCCTTCCAGTATCTGAAGTGGGCTATAAGAAGGCTGGGGAGGGACTTTTCAGGCTATCAGGTAGTGCTAGGACTAGGGGGAATGGAATGAAGCTGGAGGTGGGGAGATTCAGGCTGGATGTGAGGAGGAAGTTCTTCCCCATGAGAGTGGTGAAGCCCTGGAATGGGTTGTCCAGGGAGGTGGTTGAGGCCCCGTCCCTGGAGGTGTTTAAGCCCAGGCTGGATGAGGCTCTGGCCAGCCTGATATAGTGTGGGGTGTCCCTGCCCATGGCAGGGGGGTTGGAACTGGATGATCCTTGTGGTCCCTTCCAACCCTGACTATGATTCTATGATTCTTTCTCTGCAGGCTCAGAGGTTGGCCATGGCCAAGACAGGAGCATAAGCGAGGTGAGCACCCCGGGCTCTTGGTTGATGGGGCTTGTTCCTATGCCTGTGGACATCTTCCCTCCCAGTTCAGGGTTGGAAGGATGTTTTCCCAAAGGAACTGGCCAAGGAATGGAGCTTTACTTGCCCTTGTCTACTCAAATAGAATCCCAGACTCTTATCTGTGCCACTGAATTGATCTCCATCCTTTGGTCTCTCCTGCTCAAGCATGAAAAATGCATTGTGGAGGGTTCCTTGGGGCCAGAAGATTTGTCCAGCCTTGGCTTTGGGTTTGGTAGATGACCTAGGGATGGAGGCTGTGTCTTATACTTACACAATTGGTTTAGCCTGGAGAAGATGGAGAGGGGAACTTAGCAATGCCTTTTCAGTGGTGCCCAGAGACAGTACAAGGGGCAATGAGCACAAGCTTAGAACACAGGAAGTTCCATCTGAACTTGAGGCAAAACTTGTTTTCCTTTGAGAATGCCAGAGCACTGGACCAGGCTGCCCTGGGAGGTTGTGGAGTCTCCTTCTCTGGAGAGATTCCAAACCCCCTTGGATGTGATCCTGAGTGACCTGCTCTGGGTGAGCCTGCTTTAGCAGGGGGGGGGGTTGGACTTCATGATCTCCCAACCCCCACCATCCTGTAACTGAGGTCCAGGGAGGTATCAGTTTTGCTGTGGAGCCATTATCCTTGTCCACTTTGCAGAAGGGAAACTGAGGCATAAAGAGTTCACCTCAGGATGAGCCCAGATGGTGAAAGCAGAAGTCACGGCCCGTGGGGAGCCCTGCTGCTACCACCTGATCATGCTGCCTGCACCCCTCTCCTGGCTGCAAAACTAGAAGGGTTGTTGGCTCTTGCAAGGAAGGGAAACCTCCCAAGGTTCTTGAGGAATGGGTGTTTGTGTGTGCTCCAGTGAAAGGTTATCTCAGCAGGCATCATGCCAGGCACTCAGTGACGTGGGAGGGTCCATCACACGCTGCCAGGCCACCCGGGACCCGCTTTTCCCTGGTAACCCTGATTTACCCTGTTCTTGGCTTTGTTTGTACATAAGCCTCAGGGGAGGAAATGGAAAGAGGAGGAGGACTGGTGGGACTGGAAATCAGAGTCATTTGTGAGGAGCTGGGGCAGGAAGGGCAAAGTGCTTGGAGGCTTTTCTAAGGGTCAGCGGTGAGGGTCTGTGGGCTGGGCGAGATGGGTACCTAGAAGGCAGCCTGAGCCTGTGTGGGGTTCAGGGGAAACTGGAAGGACTCTTTAACTCATTTTAATTCATTTAGAAAAAAAGAAATAAATGTGCAGGGTGAGGAAGCTGAAGGGCAGTTTCCCATGGGCAGAAGGGGTGTCCCTGAGAGGAGAGGCACCCTGCACCATAAAATCATAGATTTGTCAGGGCTGGAAGGGACCTCAAGGATCATCCTGTTCCAACCCCCTCACACTACAGCAGCTTGCTCACAGCCACATCCAGCCTGGCTGCAAAAACCTCCAGGGATGAGGCTTCCACCACCTCCCTGGGCAACCTGTGCCAGTCTCTCACCACCCTCATGGGGAAGAACTTCTTCCTAACACCCAATCTGAATCTACCCATTCCTATGTTCCATTCCCCCAGTCCTATCACTCCCTGACCCCCTAAAAAGTCCCTCCCCAGCTTTCTTGTAGGGCTGCTTCAGATACTAGAAGGCCACAATTAGGTCTCCTGGGAGCCTTCTCCTCTCCAGACTGAACAACCCCAACTCCCTCAGTCTGTCCTCACAGCAGAGCAGCTCCAGCCCTCTGCTCATCCTCGTGGCCCTTCTCTGGACACATTCCAGCACCTCCAGATCCTTCCTGTACTAGGGGCTCCAGAACTGGACACAGTGCTCCAGGTGTGGTCTCACCAGAGCAGAGTAGAGGAGGAAAATCACCTCCCTCGACCTGCTGGCTGTGCTGCTCTTGCTGCAGCCCAGGATGGGATTGGCTTTCTGGGCTGCAAGTGCTCACTGCTGGCTCCTGTTGAGCTTCTCATCCACCAGCACCCCCAAGACCTTTTCTTCCCGACTGCTCTCAAGCCAGTCGCTGCCCAGCCTATATCCGTGCTTGGGGTTGCCCCGACCCACATGCAGGACCTTGCATTTGGTCTGCAACCCAGCAAGATCTGGCTCAGGACCTCTGGGTTTGCCGGCTGAGGCCAGATGAGGCGGAGGCAGCCGGGCTGCGCTGGGTTTGGATGCCATCTCGTGGTGCGCGGAGGCTTTACAAAGGGCGGCGTGGAGCAAATTTCCTTGGCTCGGCAGAAAGCTGCAGTCAGGCATTTCTTGTCGCTGCTCCCCAACACGTTGTGAAAGCTGGCCCTGGCCCCATCATTTTTAACATGTCTCATTCCTGGAGGAGGAGGATTTCCACCGCCTCATCCCACAGCTGAGAACTGCCGTCCCAGGGAGCTGGGCTCACTCATCCCATTTCATTTTAAACCTCTACAGGGGAACGTCCTTCACCCCAGCATCCCTCCAAGGGAGTGGGGAAAGATGGGCAGGAAGTGTCCACCTCACCTTCAATCCTAGCCCTCTCCAGACGACCTCTGTTGCTACAGAGAGGGTTTGGGTGTTCCCCTCCTCTTTCTGCCCCTCCCTAAATGAAACAAAGGCAAATCCACATCAGAGGTCAGGAAAATCCGGAGGTGTTGAGATACCAGAGCTTCAGTATCCTTATCTGTGCCTAGAGGAGAGACTCAAGCAAACCTCAGCCCAGAGAATCAAAGAACCATTTTGGTTGGAAGAGAATTTTAAGATCATCAGTCCAGCTGTTAGCCAGCACTGCCAAGACACCACCAAACCATGGTCCTTGGCACCACCACACCACGTTCCTTGGCACCACCAAACCACGTTCCTTGGCACCACCACACCACATGCCTTGGCACCACCAAGCCATGTTCCTTGGCACCACATCTACACGGCTTTTAAATCCCTCCAGGGATGCCCTTCCTTCAAAGTGCTGCACTTTGGCCACAGCAACCCCATGCAGTGCTACAGGCTGGGGTCAGAGTGGCTGGAGAGGCAGAGAGGGACCTGGGGGTGCTGGTTGATTGTAGGCTGAACATGAGCCTGCAGTGTGCCCAGGCAGCCAAGAAGGCCAATGGCATCCTGGCCTGCATCAGGAACAGTGTGGCCAGCAGGAGCAGGGAAGTCATTCTGCCCCTGTACTCAGCACTGGTTAGGCTGCACCTTGAGTCCTGTGTCCAGTTCTGGGCCCCTCAGTTTAAGAAGGACATTGAGACTCTTGAACGTGTCCAGAGAAGGGCAATGAGGCTGGGGAGAGGCCTTGAGCACAGTCCTGTGAGGAGAGGCTGAGGGAGCTGGGGTTGCTTAGCAGGAGAAGAGGAGGCTCAGGGAAGACCTTCTTGCTGTCTCCAACTCCCTGAAGGGAGGTTGTAGCCAGGTGGGGGTTGGTCTCTTCTCCCAGGCAACCAGCACCAGAACAAGAGGACACAGTCTCAAGCTGTGCCAGGGGAAGTTTAGGCTGGAGGTGAGGAGAAAGTTCTTCCCAGAGAGAGTTGTTAGCCATTGGAATGTGTTGCCCAGGGAGGTGGTGGAGTCCCCATCCCTGGAGGCGTTCAAGAGGGGATTGGAGGTGGCACTTGGTGCCATGGTTTAGTAGTCGTGAGGTGTTGAATGACAGATTGGACTTGATGAACTTTGAGGCCTCTTCCAACCTTATAGATTCTATGATTCTATGATTCCCTGGGCAGCCTGTTTCAGGGTTTGACAACCCTTTCTGTGGAGACATTTTTCCTAGTGTCCAACTTGCACCTCCCATGGTGCAATGTGAGCCTCCTTCCTCTTGTCCTGTCATTTGTAACTAGGAAGGGGAGATCGACCTCCACCTCCCTACAACCTCCTTTCAGATAGCTGTAGAGAGTGAGGAGGTGCCCACAAGCCTTCTTTTCTCCAGACTAAACAACCCCAGTTCCCTCAGCTATTCCTCAGAAGGCTTGGGCTCCAGACCCTTCACCAGCTTTTTTGCCCTTCTTTGGACATGCTCCAGCACCTCAATGTCTGTCTTGTATCGAGGGGCCCAAAACTGAACCCAGCATTCAAGTTGTGGCTTCACCAGTGCAGAGCTGCCCAGCCTCCTTACACAGCATTAGTTTCATAGTTTCATAGTTTAGGTTAGGGTTGGAAGGGACCACAAGGATCATCCAGTTCCAACCCCCCTGCCATGGGCAGGGACACCCCACACTAGATCAGGCTGGCCAGAGCCTCATCCAGCCTGGGCTTAAACACCTCCAGGGACGGGGCCTCAACCACCTCCCTGGATAACCCATTCCATTCAGCAAGCACTACTGGTGGGAGCATTCCAAGTGGATTCTGCAGAGCCCTGCTTCATCACAGCACAGAAAGAAAAAGCTGCAACAGGGCCCCAAGTGCAGGGGGTGCTTCAGGAATGAAGAGGAAGCTGAGCCCTGTAAAAATCTCCACAGCAGACAGGACTGAACCCTTCTTGCTGCAAGCCTGGTTGCTCAACAGGAGGCCACGTGCTGTGGTGTGCAGCAGAAACCATTCATGAAGCTTGCTCAACATCTGCAGCTGCAGAGATTTGAGTGAGTACCTCCTCCTGCCTGGCACAGGCACAGCTTCCAGGTGGGAACAGATCTTACCAAGGGGTGCAAAAAAAGTGAGGAGAAAAAGGCAGCTTCCCAATGTCCTTTCTCACTGTGGGTTTTGGAGTGGTTTGCAGCGGTGTTCTCATCCTGTGGTGTTCTCATCGCTGCTACAGGATGGTGTGGAGGTGTCAAAAGTAGTGTGGCCAGCAGGAGCAGGGAAGTCATTGTGCCCCTGCACTCAGCACTGGTTAGGCCACACCTTGAGCACTGTGTCCAGTTCTGGGACACTCAGCTTAAGAAGGCCTTTGAGACACTTGGATGTGTCCAGAGAAGGGCAACGAGGCTGGGGAGGGGTTTGGAGCACAGCCCTGTGAGGAGAGGCTGAGGGAGCTGGGGTTGCTTAGCCTGGAGAAGAGGAGGCTCAGAGGAGACCTTCTTGCTGTCTGCAGCTACCTGAAGGGAGGTTGTAGCCAGGTGGGAGTTGGTCTCATCTCCCAGGCAATCAGCACCAGAACAAGAGGACACAGACTCATGTAGGGGAAGTTTCACCTCAAGGTGAGGAGAAAGTTCTTCCCAGAGAGAGTTGTTAGCCATTGGAATGTGCTGCCCAGGGAGGTGGTGGAGTCCCCATGCCTGGAGGTGTTCAAGAGGGGATTGGAGATGGAATTTGGTGCCATGGTGTTGGGTGACAGGTTGGATTTGATGCTCTCTGAGGTCTCTTCCAACTTTATTGATTCTATGAAATCTCACCTGCATTAGTAAGGATTCCCATTTTGGGCTCCCTGTCCTGTGGGCTCAGAGGGACAGGGAGACAACAGATTGCTTTGGACCATCTCCTAGGCAGAAGCAACGTGGCACCAGCTCATACTGGGAACCTCGAGTTAGAGATGAGGATTGTGAAGGTTTGGGAGGAGAGCAAGTCTCCAGCCCTAGGACAACAAGCCCAGCTGTTGTCTTTAGCTGATGCTAAAGGCAGAAATTCTCTGCAGAACACAAGTAACTCAACAAATGATGAGCAGCCTCCCAGCTTTACACTGGAATTACCCCGAGGGGGACGTGAGAGCATCTTGCAACAGCCACATCAGGATGGGGGCGGCTGCAAGTTTTCTCCCATGGCTGCTTCCCAAGTTCTCTCCACCCCTGCTACCTCCCCAGGCGCTTTCCAACCAGCTAAATCTTACTGATAAATATAGCAGGAGGAAGGCAGCAGGTTTGGCTCGGGAAGAGTGGATGGGATTGGCTCAGAGACATGGAGTGTGCTATGTACTCATTGCAATGGAGTCACGGATGTGTGTTTAACCTGAGCCCTAAGTGCAAAACTAGGCTGTGCTGGGACTTTGGAGGAGCCCTGGGTTTTGGAGGGGGACTTGGCTGCTGGGTTATTTCCTAGCTGATGAGGTAGCAAGTCAACTGGATTGAAATGCACAAAAAGGACATGGACCTGTTGGAGTGGGTCCAGAGGAGGCCACAGAAATGATCAGAGGGCTGAAGCACCTCTGCTGTGAGGACAGGCTGAGAGAGTTGGGGTTGTTCAGCCTGGACAAGAGAAGGCTCTGGGAAGACCTTATTGCAACTTTCCAGTACTTCAAGGGGGTCTATAAGAAAGATGGGGACAATCTTTTTAGCAGGGCTCAGAGAGAAGGTGTAATGGCTTTAAATTAAAAGAGTGGAGATTCAGACTAGACAGAAGGCAAACATTTTTTGTGCTGAGGGTGGTGAAACACTGGCACAGAGTCCCCAGAGAGGTGGTAGAAGCCACATCCCTGGAAACATTCCAGGTTAGGTTGGATGGGGCTCTGAGCAAACTGAGCTAGTGGAAGCTGTCCCTGCTCATTGCAGGGTCTTTGGACTAATTGTCCTTTAAAGGTCCCTTCCAACCCAAATCATTCCATAACCACATGAAAGGGGTTTTCTTTTGCTATGAGGTGGCCTTCTCAACCTGGGAAAAAGGAGGCAGGTGTCCTAGCATAGCCTTTGAACCCACTCCTGTTGGTATCTCCAACTATGCCTGTGCAATGAGGGCCAAAGGCATTTTCCCTCAGGTCCTCATTCCTGTTCCCCATGCTGAGGCATCACTTGGCTTCAGGAGATTCCTCTGGGAAAGAGGTGGTTGTGCATTCTGGCTGCAGCCTCCACTATGCTGAGGCACCCAGTTGCCCACAGGAGGATGGACCTTGGTGTTTGAGGGCTGAGAAAACAGCATGGGGGCTTCCCAGAGGGGTCTCACTGCACGTTCCAAGCCCAGGGTGCATCTTCAGCCTCTCTGAAGACTTGGAGCCAACAGATACTGTGTGCTGGTGTTTGCAAGAACCATGGGCTCCTGAGACTGGCCCACCAAGGTACATGGTGGATACCATCTGTGCTAGTCCTCAAAAGGCAGGCAACTGTCCCATGGGATGTGCTGTGGTCCAGTGCATGCACCAAGTGCCTGTAGGTCCCACCTGAGGGGCAAGGGGTAGCCCTGAGTCTCTCCAGCATCAGGCACAAGGAGGTTCTGACTCTGAATTGGCACCCACCCAAGGCAACAATCATCAAAACAGAGGAGACTCTCTCCTAGGAACTGCTGTGTCAGGGCTCTGCCCTCCTAATATTGTTTCCCTTGCCACCACGGTGCTGAGCTGCACGTCCCAAGGTGAGCAGAGGCTGAGTAAACAATTGCCCCCACTCCAAAAAGGATGCTGAGCCCTCTGGGAAAGCCCAGACCTGTGTTGATGCCAAAGACACACAGACATCTCAAACAAACAGCCCTGACCTCCTCCTCCTTCCCCACAAATGAGGCTTTTTCTGCTTATCTCTGCATCCCTGGGGTAACCCCTAGTGGAGATATTCTGGGAGCGCAGCGCTGTCGTTTCCTCCCAGCACCGTTTCCTTTGGTGTGGGGTCAGCACCACCACCCTCTCCTGATGGGGCCCCGTGGGATGCCTGCGGTCCCCCCAGGATGCTTGGGGCTATCGCTGTGAGGACATCAGCCAAAGGAGGAGGAGGAAGCGCTTCGACAGGAGCCCGTGGTCTAGGAGCCAGGGAGGCTGGAGGGTGCTGGGCAAGGAAGAAAAACAGGAAGGTGGTGGCAGATAAGGAAAAGATCCTGGAAGAGGAATATAGAGGAATAATGAAGGGTAGGAGGGAAATGAAGATCATGGCTTCTGCAGCAGACGTTTTGCTGCAAGGGGAAGCTTCAAAGTGGTACCCCTCCTCCTATCACTGCACTCCCTGATAAACTGTCCCTCCCCATTTGTCATATCATGTTGCAAGTTATTATAAAGACAGTCACAGAATCACAGAATGTTAAGGGCTGGAAGGGATCTCGAAAGATGATCCAGTCCAACCCCCCTGCCAGAGCAGGATCACCGATGGCAGCTCACACAGGAATGCACCCAGGCAAGTTTTGACTCTCTCCAGAGAAGGAGTCTCCACAGCCCCCCTGGGCAGCCTGTTCCAGTGTTCCAGCACTCTCACAGTGGAAAAAGTTTTTCTCATGTTCTCATGGAACATCCTATGCCTCAGCTTCCACCCATTGCCCCCTGTGCTGTCACTGGGCACCACCCAGCAGAGCCTGGCTCCAGCCTCTTGCCACTCACCCTTTACATCTTGATAAACATTGATGAGGTCACCTCTCAGTCTCCTCTCCAGCAAGCTAAAGAGCCCCAGCTCCCTCAGTCTCTCCTCCTAAAGAAGAGGTTCCACTCCCCTAATCATTTTTGTGGCTCTGTGCTGGACTCTTTCAAGCAGTTCCCTGAGGTCCTTCCTGAACCGAGAGGCCCAGAACTGGATGCAATACTCCAGGTGTGACCTCACCACGGCTGAGCAGGGGGGGAGGAGAACCTCTCTTGACCTACTAGCCTACACTCCTTCTAATCCACCCCAGAATGGCATTGGCCTTCTTGGCCACAGGAGCACATAAGGTATTTCTTAGGGAATGTAATAAATGGTGCTTGAGACCCTGAGGCATCTCCTTCAACCTTCCCCCAAATCAGCTGATCTGGGTTATCGATGGGTTGCAGATGTCCTGAGGTCCCATCCAGCCCCAATTACATCATGTCTTCATGAGCTGTTCTCCAGCACTCACCTTTTGGAGAAAGAGTTATCTTTGCCCCCCTCTTACAGCTGGGTAAACTGAAGCAGGAATGCTTGTGAAGCTGCTCAGAGGTAGGAGTGGAGACCAGCTGTAGGAAAAGCTCTATCCTTAAGCTGAACATCTGCCAAACCTTCAACAGGGCTGTTTCCCACAGCAAGCCTGTGCTGACCTCCTGGCTGCTGGGATGCTGCCTGAGACAGGCACAGCTCAGGAAAAATAACTCACTGAGTTCTTCATTCAGCATTTCTGTTGCAGTCTGGAAGGAGCATTTCTGGACATTTCTGGACTAGTGCATGCACTCACCCAGACAGGCATCACCTCCCTGACAGGAGACATTGATAGAGGCACCTGTGTGGCTGCTTTTTGACTCAGTGGGTCTAAAAGGTCTGGTTTAGTCCCCAAGGAGCTCAAAGCAACAGACCATAAAGGTTTGGATTGAACCTTATAATGGTTTACAACTTCAAAGTCCAGTTCCAAAGTCCCCTTCCACTAGCCCAGGTTGCTCAAGGCCTCATCCAACCTGGCTTTGAACACCTCCAGGAAGGGGACATCCATGCTCCTTCCTGGGCAGCCTGTTCCAGTGTCTCACCACCTTCACTGTAAAGAATTTCTTCCTAGTCTCCAGTCTAAATCTGCCCTCCTCAAGCCTCAATGCATTCCCTCTCATCCTATCACTACAAGCCCTTGTAAAAAATCCCTTCCCAGCTTTCTTTTAGCCCTCTTCAGGTACTGGAAGGTCGCTATGAGGTTTCCCTGGAGCCTCCTTTTCCCCATGCTGAACAGCTCCAGCTCTCTCAGCCTGTCCCTATAGGGTGCTCCAGCCCTCTGATCATCTTCATGGCCCTCCTCTGGACCCACTCCAGCAGTCCTAAGGCACCTTCTCCTTTCCCACCTTACTGGAGGATATTTGTTGGACTTCTAGTGCCACCTTCCTTTGCAAACCACATTTATTTGTCTAAGGATGAGCACTGCCCTCATGAGAGTGTTACTGCTGCAGACCCATCCATGAGAAACCCACTCATCTTTGTCCAATGCTCAAGTCACAGAAGGTCTCCACACATCTTTCATGATCCGTTTTTCACCTCAGGATGGTCCAGCTGGTGGCTTGGAGGCTGGCACAGCCTGATGGGGTGATCCTGCCTTTCTCTGAGGGCATTTTGAAGGTTTTCACACCTTGTGACTCTGGTGAGTGATAGGCCTGTTGTGGGGGCTGATAACTGGATTAACTTGAGCCAAAATTGCTTCTGCCTAAAATCATCAGGGCCTTGGTTCATCCCCCTCTGTGTCAGCTCACTAAATGCAAGTGACCTTGTTCCAGCCTGTGCTTAACCCACCACAGGCAGTCACTCCCAAGGGGACTGTGCTAATGAACTGTGCTTGAAGACCATAATCTTTGAGCAGATAGCAGCTCCCCGAGGAGCCTGAGAGTGAGGATGCTGATGGTGAACCCTCCCATCGATCACAGAAGCACAACCACCACCTCCCCATGCCAGCTACCAGAAGGAATCACATCACTAAGCAGACAAAATGAGTACATTTCCCCCCCCCATGAGCTTCCATGTGTTTTCTCTTCCATGTGCTCAGTGTCAGGAGATATCTGCTGCTCAGACAGGGCTGCCCTTTGACTGTGGACCATACATTAAGAGATTGTGCTGTCACCCAGCCCCATCCTGGGAAACACCAGCCTGGAAAGTCCATAACAAAGCCAGACAAATCCATAACTGTCCTTGGGAAGATAAATCTATTCACATGCCAGCAAGGGGGACCTCAGCTTCATCTCTGTCTTCAGAGATGGCTGCTTTGGGCTCTCACATCCTCATGGTCCTAAGATAGCATTGCCAAACTTGTCTTGAAGCAAACCCAGGGCTGTGTTGTCTTGGGTTTTCCTTGGAAGCAGCAGCTTGGCTGAAGAGGTTATTTAATCCATATCTACCTTTTTTTTTCATCACAGGAATAATGTTTTGTTTGAGGAGACCACTCCAAAGGCTGCTATGGGCCAGGCAAGAACCCAGCACCCGGGAGGAAAGGAGCTAATGGCAAACTTGGGCTATGCTTGAACTTCTAAACTGCCACACTTGCCTACCCTGGAATAAATCCAGTGGTTTCCAGAGGAAATGAAGACTCCTCCTGAAATCACACTTTCATCCACAGCTCCTTGTTCTACAAGACATGACTGAGACTGAATGCCAACTCCAGATCTCTAACAGAAGACTCACCAAGTCCTGTAGTTCCCTAGAGCCTTTTACACTTAGCTGCAGGCTTGGTTTTGTCCCCACAGCTCCTGTGGCTGCACAGATCTTGCTATTGGCCATTGGAATGGGCTGCCCAGGGAGGTGGTGGAGTCACCATCACTGGAGGTGTTTAGGAAGAGACTGGATGGGGTGCTTGGTGCCATGGTTTAGTTGATGAGATGGTGTTGGGTGATACGTTGGACTTGATGATCTTGAAGGTCTTTTCCAACCTGGTCAATTCAATTCAATTCAATGCAGTTCAATGCAGTTCAATTCAATTCAATTCAATTCAATTCAATTCAATTCAGTTCAGTTCAGTTCAGTTCAGTTCAATTCAATTCAATTCAATTCAATTCATTCCTATCCTATCCTATCCTATCCTATCCTATCCTATCCTATCCTATCCTATCCTATCCATCCCATCCCATCCCATCCCACCCATCCCATCCTACCCTACCCTACCCTATCCCTACCCTATCCCATCCCATCCCATCCCATCCCATCCTACCCTACCCTACCCTACCCTACCCTACCCTACCCTACCCTATCCCATCCCATCCCATCCCATCCCATCCTATCCTACCCTACCCTACCCTACCCTAACCCCATCCCATCCCTCCCATCCCATCCCATCCTATCCTATCCTATCCTACCCTACCCTACCCTACCCTACCCTACCCTACCCTACCCTACCAATTTCCTAATGCCTCAGGATCATGGTATCAGGTCTTCCAGACTGAGGATATGGAGAACCATGCCTGGCTGCTTCTTGCCCTGTCTTCTCCAGACAAAGAAGACTCAGACAACCAAGTTTCAGGTTGTGCTCTGCAAAACAGGGTTGTGGGCCAAGACTTTGCCTTCCTAGGGCTTGATAAAAGTGACTGCCACAAAACCCAATGAGATGCAAAACACACTTCACAACTGCAGCCACAGTGATGGGGGTCTCAGTTCCTCTGTCCATGTCTGATGCAGCTGAGCTTTTTACTGCAGTAATAACTTTCCTACTGGCTGGAGTTTCCCCCCAGCCCTGGGAAGGAACAGTCTGACACCAAGGAGAGGTCCTAACCACTTGGGCTCTTGCTAGCCCAGCCAGCATCCTCACAGAAAGTCTCCCCATTTGCATGTACACCCAGCTGAAGTGAGAGAGATGTTTTCAGGAAGAGTGTTTTGGGATCTGACCCAAGGAATTTAGTTAGGACTGTCTCAAGTGGGCCAAGAGCTTGTAGGTCAACTGCTTTGTCCACACATTCCCTCAACCCCCCATTCTTTCATCTCCTTCTTTCATAGGTTTGGGGGGGAGCATGGGGTGGGTGAGGATGAGGTAGGTGGAGGATGAGATGGGTGAATGATGAGATGAGTGAAGGATGGGGCAGATGGATGTTCATGCCCATGCACCTCCCTTCCTTCCCTAGTCCTCCCCATCACCCTCCCAGCTCCTTCCCCTCTTCTCAGTAACGATAAGGTCGCTGATGGAAAAAATGTTGTCACACATATCTCACTTCCAGTGTGTGGGAGTTGCTGATAGTGGCATGAAGATCTGGACAATAAAAGCCTCCTGACAGCTTTTGTGTCCATCCCAGGCACAGGGGCCTGGTTCTGGAGGAAGGCCTGAGTGCTTGCAGGGCTTGGGGAAGAGTTCTGCAAGTGGTGGCCCTGGGGAGGAGAATGGAGAGGAGAAAGTAGTCCTTTATCCTCCCTTATCTCTCACTTTCCCCAAATTCAGCCTTGCTTTTCATCCCTGGGGTGTCTTCACACTAAGAGCCACAAGCTTTTGGCTGCAGGTGGCTTTGCTGGTGCACTGGGGAGCAGCCCAGCAGCTGCTCCTCACCGTGGTGTTTGTTTTGGAGCATCCCCCCCGGGCAGCACTCCCTCCCTGGGGGAGAAGGAGCTGCCTCAAGTCCAGCACTGCTGTTCTTCCACGTGAGGCTGCTGAAAGAGGCCTGAGCCTCTCCAGGAGGGTGAAGTCATTTATTTACACTCAGGAAAAAAAATAAAAGGGGAAAAAATATTACACAGCCTCTGAGGCCCCAGAGGTGAGCAGCTGGCAGGGTTCCGCTCTGACGTGGACACAGCCAGGGTCACCCTCGGGCAGTCCTGGTGGTTACATCTCATCTTAGTCCCCTTGTAGGTGCATACCAACAGGACATCAATTTAGTCACATAAAGATGTGCCAAGGTTTTGCTGACATTTCCCTCTTGCAAGGAAAGGATGAGAGACCTGGGGCTGTTTATCCTGGTGGAGAGCAGATTGAGAGGGGTTCTTCTCAATGCTGATCAATATCTAAGAGGTGGCTGTCATGAGGATGGGGCCAGACTCTTTTCAGTGGTGTCCAGTGAGAGGACACAGGGCAGTGGGCACAACCTAAAACCCAGGAGGTTCTATCTGATCATGAGGAAAAACTTCTTCCATGTGAGGGTGACAGAGCCCTGGAGCAGGCTGCCCAGAAAGGTCGTGGAGTCTCCTTCTCTGGAGAGATTCCAAACCCATCTGGATGTGACCTTGTGCAACCTGTGAGGTGACCCTGCTTTATCAGGTGGACTGGATGATCTCCAGAGGTCCCTTCCAGCCCCCACCATTCTGTGATCTGACCGACAGAAGTGTCTCCATGGTGTTGGATCACCCTGGGCTCCCTTTGCTATCTGCAGAGATAAGAAAACCTTTGTGGGGCATCCTTTTTTTTGGCTACACAGAGCCTCTTCTTCTGACTCTCAAGGGAACTCTGGTGTCCATCAAGATGGAGACCTGAGATGAGGGGAGCTCTTTTGATGCTTGGCTTAGATGTGGAAGAGTCCTTGAGACTGGCCTTGAATTGTAACATTCCTAGTTTTTCCCACTCTGTTTTCTCCCTGTAATTGCAAGAGGTGAGCATGGCTGTTACAGAAAATCTTGAGTTTTCTAAGCAAACCAAATCGTTTGTAGGAATTTTCCAGCTGGGCAGAGAACTACTTAGTGTTTCAGGAGAGACCTTGCTGTCTCCAACTACATGAAGGGAGGTTGTAGACAGGTGGGGGTTGTTCTCTTCTCCCAGGCACCCAGCACCAGAACAAGAGGACACAGTCTCAAGCTGTGCCAGGGGATGTTTAGGCTCAAGGTGAGTAGAAAGTTCTTCACAGAAAGAGAGATTGGCCATTGGAATGTGCTGCCCAGGGAGGTGGTGGAGTCACCATCCCTGGAGGAGTTTAGGAAGAGACTCCATGAGACACTTGGTGCCATGGTTTAGTTGATTAGATGGTGTTGGGTAATAGGTTGGACTCGATGATCTCGAAGGTCTTTTCCAACCTGGTTAATTCCATTCTATTCTATTCTATTCTACTCTATTCTATTCTATTCTATTCTATTCTATTCTATCTATCCTGCCCCATGCTTCAGAGGCTGTCATTCCACAAAGTCTTCCTTTTCCTCTAGAGCATTGGTCTCCAATGTGAAGAGTGAGCAGGACCATCCATTGCAGGGGGTGGAGGAAGAGAGGTTGCTTGTACCAATAAAAATAAAATAAAATAAAATAAAATAAAATAAAATAAAATTAATGGGAAAAATTAAAATCAATAAAATAAGATAAAAATAAAAGTGAAATTAAAGAAATAAAAAGAAAATCAAGAAAAGAAATCAAAATCAAGAAAAGAAAAGACAGGAATAGAAAAGAAATGAAATTAAATAACATAAAATGAAATTAAATGAAAATC